>JAGVSP010003311.1:0-106944 GCA_022494985.1 Micrasema minimum | reverse complement strand
TATTCAGTATTTCGAAATGACATAATAATAATATGCAAGACAAAACTATTACATACCAACAGTGAAATAAATAATAAATCGTTTATTGTTTTTTCAGTAGTTTAAAAAATGATTTTTTAGTGGTTGGTGAGCGTTTATTTTTACCAAATAAGCATAATTAATTTAAAATTCAATTAGAAGCCGTGTTGCTAAAAACATTAGTTCTTTAAAATATTTACTTTTACTACCACTACTTTCCGCTACGTGTATGTGTATGGTGTTGGTACACTAAGGGCCGGTTTTATAAAATATCCGTTCGTTACATTTGATAGACTAATCGGGTAATATTCGGTACAAAATGTATAGAATATTACCTGATTAGTAGGCCAAGCGTTACTGACGAATGTTTATAAAACTGTCCCCAAGTCCAGTGTGCGTCTTGATAATTTATTGCAGAACCTTCAGAATGAAAAGAATATTCAAAACCTGTCCAAGGTATCGCATATGAAATATTTTTCTGTGCGTTGTGAAAAACTACTAAGAAATACAAGACATGTTTCATATTGACACCGTCGGGAATCGAACCCGCGACCTCCTGTATGGTACCCCACCGTGCTAACCACTATACCACGAGGCGGACACTTATCTAACAATAACCTTTAAAAATGTCAAGTTGTCTAGCAATGTTTAATATTCATACAAATGGGGTGGATTCTATAATAGCCATTAAAAAATATTTTGTAAACCCAAGTATTGTTGGAAGTGTACTAACTTAATTAACATTTAAGGTATTTTTTGGGAGGAATTTAATGGCCTTTCATAAAACCTAATGAAATTAGTAAAAGACTAATACATTTTTTGATTAATTTTTTTGTAGGAATAAGTGTAATTTACAGTAATTGGACACATTTTCTTTTTCTCTTGCATTATAGTCTATTTCTTAATTTATTAAAGAAATATTGACAAATACTGATAGATTCAAGCCTTTCGCGTAGATTATGTACGGTCCAAAGCTTGAAAAAGCTCTGAGATAATTCAGTTTTATGTCAGTTTTAAAAGATTTCAGCTCAGACAAAAAAAATTAAAACTCACTGCCCTAGAGCCCTAGTGTCAAGGGCTAACAAGATCAAGTTTGAGATTCGCTGTCTAATAAAATGTCATTTTCAAATTTTGCCATTGAAATAAAACAAAAGTATGAATGCAGTTACTTAAAGAAAGAACTCACTGAAAAAGCACATATTTCTGGTAAAAGCAAATTTTTTGAGCAGGCTTGTTTTTGAAAATCTAATTTAGGGTGTCCAATTATTATATCGTGTTCAATTACTCTAGCACCCACCCCATACAAAAGACGTGAGACTAAAAAACGTCACATTATATAGATTAACTTACCGATAGCCGTTTTTTGTATCCCAGAAAATGAAGAAGTTTTTTTTGTTCTAGGAATTAAAATTTTCATATGATCGGGATCACTGTCCCGACGCGGAAACTCATAACAAATATTACTCGAATTATTTCCATAGCAAATATTATTCGTGTTATTTACTTTCACTAAGATACTACACGTCTGCGATGCTATTTGGAACAGGCCATCTTGCAATTTGTGATGATTATCATGACTACGTCCGATACCGAAATTTTCCCAGAAATTGGGCATAATTCAACCACGAAAACAGAAAATTCAATTGTCTGTTTGATCACTGTTTATCAGTAATTATACACCACTTTAATTTTGATAACTTCTGTCATTACTTCGTTTATTACTTTTAGCGGATTTCTGTGTAAAAGTTGAGCTTTAGATGCCGGAAAACCCCCACGTGTTTTCGCGTTTGTAGCCGTCTACGCGTAAAATTTTCTGCGGTAAACTCGAAGCACGCTAATCTTGTCATTTTTTAAATATTTTTAGTATCTTTTTAAACGGTGCAAGGTCAATATCTCGTCGGGGTAGATAGGTCGCGTGAATCTAGCCACCAACCACCTTGGACCGTATCGGGTATGGTAGTGTGTAGTGGTTAAAACCTCCGATACTACCTTCAACTCTACTACAAATGCGAACCTCTAATCTACATATATATGTATGTATAGAAAATTGTGTATTCAACATACTTTATTGGATTGAAAATTGATTGGATGAGGAGGGTGAAGCGTCGCTACGATTATTTTCCCCGATAAGGTAAATTGATATAATTATGTATACAATATAATAAATTATGTACCTAGGTAATGTATAAAATAAGTGTGACACCGTGCTGCAGGAGCAAGACATACAAAAATTCAAAAGGATTTTCCTCTTAAACAAAGAATAAATAATACAACCTTCCACCCCGTTTTGTATTTTTCCCCACTAACCTGTTTTAATTTTAAAGTAGGAAATTGTGGTGGATACCTACCTACTGACTTCGACACTACTTCATGATATTTATCTACCTTTATGTAATGTAGAATAATTTTTGCCGCATGTTGTGACGTTGTATCCTACAAGTTATAATTGTGTAAAATTACTATCGTACTTTTTAGGAACCATTAGGTAAACTGATTTATTTCGCCAACGTCGTAGAAATTACTTTTTTTTCTTCTGGTAACTGTGAATATGACTAATAATGATGGCGGTCGCGTGCTAATACCTAATAAAGCGATAAAATTCGTCTACCCTATTATTAAATAACATAAAACGAATATTTTAGGTTCCCTCCTAAAAATGCTTTGCTAATAAATTTCCTTAATTTTAATATTCAAGGTTACTATTGTTTGTGTTTATAACGTCTTGTTATTCTTTGAAAAGGGGAACATTTTTGGAAAACAAAAATTCGGGAAAACTTAGGAAAAACATGTTAATACAAATTTATTACATTATTGTACTTCCATGTTTTTCGTATAAATATTTATTTATTTATCTGTAAATTTTACGCCCGATGGGAATTTACATTGAAATATTTTTAGAGACTTACCTTCTTGAAAATACCAGACCATGTGTTTTTCAGATTTTAATGTTGATGAAATCTATTCTTAGTTGATTATCATTTTTATTAAAATTATTTATGCGTATACAAATATCTCAATTATTGTGAACTTTTTTTTGTCCTGGGAATCAAACTAGAAACCTCTGTGGTGTGATGTCTATATGATGTATAACAAATAAAATTCTTTAATAATGTTTAACCATTTATTTTCTATAAAATATACAAACAAATATAACAGTAAGTTGCTCTACACAGAACTTTGATTAATTCACTATTAATTAATTTAATTTTTATTTTTTTTAAAGTATGTATGTTTAAATGTATATTAATCTTATTATAAACAAAGTGTTTTACTGTAGAAACAATAATATAACTGCAATTTTCTTATGTTAACTTTCAAAGTAAGTAGGTACTTGAAAATATAATATGAACAAAATATTTTCTACTTCTTATAAGATGGTTCCAATACTAACAAGTATTTGTATTAACATTTATCACAACATTAAAAAAATATATTTATATTTAAGTGAAATCCTTTGATAATATTAAAACAAGGAGTTATAATATATAAATATTTGTTTAAGTAATCAAAATCAAAACAATTGCTTATTCAAGACTTCAATCAAATAAAAATAAAAAAACAATAGTTTTAATTCATAATTCCCGAATCACAAAAAAATTACACTCCAGATTTATCACAAAAATACATAATAATTTATTTAGATTCTACTGGTTTGGCTTCAGGGTCTAGACCGAGTTTCTTCATTTCTACAGCCATTTCAAAAAGGTAATCATAACATTCAGTCCTGAAAATAATAAACCACAGAATTAAAATCCATAATGATCATTTCATGGAATAGAATATACAATGGTATTGCGAAAATTCAGAATGTAAAAAATAATGTCTTATTATGAAAAAAGTTTACCATTAGTAACAATACTATAATTATAACAAACTAACTAAGTATCACGCCATTTCCTCAAAGGGGTAGGCAGAGAAGAGAGAACGCCACACCACTCTATCCTGGCACACTTCCCTTGCTTCCTCCACATTCATACATCTTCCCATGCACGCATGCCAATTATTCCGACTTTTTACATGATCACATTCCAGTACTTGAACTTGCTCATGCCATCAGCCTTCCTCGACTTCTTCACCCACGCACACTCGCATCATAGATTCTTTTAGCCATAATTTTATCATTCATTAGACAAATTTTTATGATAAAGGCTATAATTTTCCTTACATAGTTTTAGCAGCTTGCCAGGTGTCTCCCCATACGTATACCCGGTGTCTGCGAACCAGAATAGCGCTGGTGCCAGGGTACCGCTCCAGTGCTACGGCCATACTCGCTGCCAGATCCTTCTCAAACGGGGTATTCTCTATTATAGGCACTATCAGCTCTTCATCGTACCTTAGGTATCGATCTAACTTGGCATCTTTTATACCCTGTAAAAGAAACACGTTCTTATTATTTACGTAGATATAAAAAGTTACGAAAAAATATTTAGAAATTATTGGTATATTTTTTTATAAAGCAAAAAAAAAACAGAGTTCAGTGAAACTTATTGGATACACAAAGTGTGAGTCTAGAAGAGAGACCAGAATAAGGATAAAGGGAAGGAAGATACAACATTTATTTTAAAAGGATTACGGTCAACAGTAGGGATAAAATTAACATATGAAATAAATTGAATTATATATTTTTTTAAATGGATACCTACGTATTTCATAAAATGTCTAACAAATTTAAAGTTTTTTTATTTATT
This sequence comes from Micrasema minimum, assembly GCA_022494985.1. Classification (NCBI taxonomy): domain Eukaryota; kingdom Metazoa; phylum Arthropoda; class Insecta; order Trichoptera; family Brachycentridae; genus Micrasema; species Micrasema minimum. The sequence continues at coordinate 102,238 of JAGVSP010003311.1, read as the reverse complement.
TATGTTTTTTTATTGACATTACTTGGTGGAATTCCATGATTAAATTATTAATATATAACTAATTAAAGTTAAATAAAAAATACTTGGTACACTTCCACTTTTATTTATTTTGACCAGTTAGCGCTTTCACCCTGTAATGGGCATCTTCATTAAAGTATTTAGGTATGGTAAGTTAAAGTTGTTAGGTATGGTAAGAGTATTATAAATTTATATTGGAAAAATTGTAATAAACAAAAATGCGAATGATTGAAAAGAACGGAAAAAATTTATAATGCGAGTTTGTCTGGGTGTATGACTATGGTGTATGAAGCGTATGACTGATCATCTTACCTTCATGTAATAAAATGATCGAGATACACTGCACTTGGTGTACCAATGCAGTGCCCATTGGGTGCGGATAGAGGAAAGTAGTAGTTGTCTTGGTGTAGAAATCGAGGAAGGCCAAGTATAAATAGGATCAAGTATAGCAAAAATTTGGAAGTGTGCATGTGAAAAGTTGGAGTAATCAGTGTGTCCATGAGAAGAGTTGTGAAGAGACAGAGTGATGTGGTGTTTTTTCCTCTCTACCCAGTGGAATGGCTTGATGGTTAGTTAGTTAGAGATTACTTTGATCATTTCTTGATGGGTGATGCGAAACTCCGCACCAGGCCAGAGTAAAGTAACTCTCACAGCGTGTGGTGAGTGAGTGTGTATCACAGCTCCGGCGTTTCTCTCTCGATAGGCCAACATAAACAGTGGAGTACACTGACTCTTCTTCAACCTGCAAAGGATAGTGTTTTTAATAAGAATATCTTATATCGCAAGATATGAACATTCTTTTCATTAACATTTTGAATGTGTACAAATACTTGTAGAGCGGCAATGTAGGTCTGACAAATTTTCGGCAATTTAAAATTGTATGATTGTAAACTTGGTAAGATTTCCGTTTTTGATCCCAAAGTCAGACTTTAAATATGACTTTGAAGCATTTATGGCCGTCTTTGACTGTGAAGGGATAAAAAAAACGGAAATCTTACCAATCATACAATTTTATGTTGCCGAAAATTTGTCAGACCTACATATCCGCCTTTGTTACTATACGACTCAATTACTGGGTTATGGCCATGGTGGGCTTGTATCAATCATCAATGATAATGATTTATTTCTTGGAATGGTAAAATGAAAAAGAACTACAGACACATTGTTGGTGATTGATAAGAAAATGAGGTTAAAATTGTGAATCTGGAACGAAAATCTGATTTATGACATTGGATATGGAGTAAATTTAATGATATTAACTATTTAGTTTCCCTTTGGTTACTAACAAGGAACATTCTTCTATTTTCACAAATGTTAATAAAGTCTTGCGTAGTATAAGTGTAATTTATGCTAAAATTTTATAAAAGGCAAACAAAAATTTATATTCAAACTGTTATTGGCGCACACTGAGTTATTAATTTAAAAAAGGGTTGAAGAATAAAAAGAATATTACATAAAAAAAGTAGATAAATATGGCAAGGGATATACTTTTTTTCAGCAGGTGGCAACTCAAGATCTTCATCATCTATGGTTTGTACAAACATGTCGTCTGGTTTCATTCTTTCCTTCTGGACTCCGGAGGGAGCTATGAAGATTTTTGAGCTGAAATAATTGGACAAATTAAATTATGCAAGGTCAACAGTAAAATTTACAAAAAAATACTTTCGTAGCATTTTGGGAATAATTACAAAACATAATCATTTTTATTCACAGAGTAACCTAGACTTAAATTTACAGCACAGATGTGTTTTTTGACAATATATTTTATTTAGTTCATTATGTATCGTAGGGTACCGTATAAGTTTAGTGGTTTCGTAGTGAAATCGTATTAAAATTCTTAATCATGAAATTTACAGTTTGTGCATTTTACACATTGTTTTACATGATTTCATATCCGTTTTGAGGGTTAATTTTATGTCGCTTTTTCTGTAGTGAAATTTAGGCTTTAATCAAATTAGTTCTATAATAATAATAGCTTTATGAGCAATGCGAAAAATAATTTTTATTTACCCATGTTTGATTGAAATTCCACCTCCGGTACCAGTAACCCAACCGAGATTATAGAACTGCTTACATAGTTCAGGAATTAAGACTCGAGGATGTTCCTATCAACGAAAACAAACATAAAAACACTCTATTCAAATGCATAATTAACATGAATTACATTGTAAAATGGGTTAATTTTATATTTTAACATCTTACCGGTACCAAATCGCCCATCATTTTGGGTATGCAGCGTATAATATTGGCTGTAGCTGTAGTAGCTATCAAAGCTGTGAAATTGTGGATAGCAGATATAAAGTTATAACCACAAAATAACAAGATTAAGGTCGAAACGGGTCAAATATGAAATATCGAAATAACCTTATCAAATAGTACAAAACAAAACAAAATTAACAATTTACGGTTTACGTATTTTACTATACGTAAACAAAATCTGCAAAATTTGACACTCCCGCTGATTTTCAAATATCTATGGTGTAATTTGGTATTATAATAGTCAAAAACTACCACGGTAGGAACTTTTAACACAAATAATTGGGATAGATTTCACAGAATTTGACACTTATCAACCTTTTATCGATCTGGCATCTGGCAGCACAATAAAGATTAATGTAATTTTTATAACATCGTTTTCGACTCGAAATTTAATCACAAATGTTTTGAGTGAGACTAAAAATTCACAATAATATGACAGCAGTGAATGAAAGAGAAATATATCACAAATTGGAAGCAATGAAAGATATAAGGTAAGTTTGTGCATTGTTTTTTCATGTAGCTTCGCGGCGTTTACTTGATTTGTGCAAGAGCATCATGGCCGGATAAATATTTTCCGAATTTTTTGTCGCCCTATTATATTGCGCACCTGTAGACCTAATAGGTAGGTAATATTCTAATAATTTATTGTTTGATTGGAAAGAAGTCGAGGTTTACTTAAACAACAAAATAGTTCGGTGTCTACAGCTTTGTTGTACAAAGTTGATCACTAATATTTTGAACCAAATATTAGCATTCTTTTCTCAGCTCAAATTGTTTCTATCTATATAAATGTACAAAATCTATATATCAATGTACGAATATGGCCCATTTACCTGCAGTTAATTATAGATTTTTGCTTTATACTTTTAGGAATAAAACGATAGCTTTGGAGCGCCTGAAGAGGAATATATTAAACGAAGTGCGATCAGGAGATCAGGAAGGAAGATGTCTCGCGCTCAGTACAGAAGAGAAATGGAGTTGTTACAGCAAGAGAAAATGAGCCATGTAGAAGAACTCCGACAGATTCACGCAGATATAAATGCGGTAATTTTTTTATTGTAATATTTCTTTCTATTTAAGCCTGCAGTCTATAAGTTCAGGGCCATTGATTGATTAATTCATTTAAGGAAAACAACAAAAGAGAATTAGAAATAATAATGTTATACTTACAAAATATTGAGAAATTGCAAAAATATTTTACTTTGTGTAATATTTAAAGAAAAAAAAAGTTAATATATGTAAGAATGAGAGTTTTTGCAGATTATTTTCTATCCCTGATAAAAACACATTTTTTTTTACATACTAGGTACTAAGTATAAATTTGCGAAGCAATTTAAAAAAAAATTGTGTGCATTTTTCATCTTTAGCGCTATTGGAGTAGTGGCCAAGACATTGGTTTCACGCCAAGATGGTTCCAGGTTTTATTCCCGGTGAGATCACAATAATCAAGAGTGATTGTTCTCCAACCTGTGTCTTGCACATTTATAATAATTATGAATCCCAAAACATTGTCGCCATCACCTATCCAGTAGACTGAACGACTTTCTTTGGTTGTTTCAATGAAAAATTTCTGAAGAAGTGAAAGGTTTCTTGGTACCCGTCTTGCGCTAACACTTAAAATACATAGATGATTGTATATAATATCGTAGGCTGTTGTTTCTTATATTTTGAACATTTTTAAAGATTCTTTTTTTTTAATGAGTCTTTATCAAAAAATGCAATTTACATAATGCATACAATAGACTCGATAAATAACAATTTATGTCGTTTGTCATCGGGATCTATTACAATTATTTTATTTTATTTTATTTAACACCCAAATTTTATGTAATCCATGCCCAAAGGGCTTATACATTACATAATTAATATATTGTATATAATAAGAAAAATAATTTAAAAAAAATAGGTAGCAACGTATTCTGGTGTAACATATTCAATATTTATAATTTAATTAAAGTAAATAATATGTAAATTGCGTTAATTTTTTTTATCTAAAATAAATAAGTGAAATTTACAATAAATAATATATAAATTGCTTAAAACTTTAAATAATAAATAAGTAAAATTTTAAATAAATAAGTTATTTTAAATATTTAGTTTAATTAATTCATTTTCTTTGTTGGTCATCTTTAACTTTTTAATTATTTCATATGTTGTGACGTTGTTTGGCCTTACTGGTTGCTTATCGTTCGAGTGACTCAATATTGCCTATTTAAGCCCAGTTATACACTATTGTTTTACAAAGACAAGTGTCGCCATATTCCTCTGCCGTTTAACTTAAAATGTTTTGAACAGCTTTGTTCTGTTAAAAATATTATGTCAATACGGCACCCAATTTTTGTCGTTTTTATAATATTATTATTGTGCATTTGGGGTAACTTGTTTTCACAATTGAAATTGCACAATTTAGAATATTGATTGAAATTTTGGCCTTATACCTCAAAAACAGAAAAGGTATGTCAGGTAAAATCGTCCATCTCTTTTTACTTCATTCCGCGAATATAAAAATCACCCTACTTAATGTTTTGGGTCCTTCAACTAGTTAATAATACTATAGTAATGCTAGAAACTAGAAATTAGATTCTGCTATATTGAACCCTGGAATATTATTAGTCTGGATCTGCGTCACTTCCATAGGACCACAATCCGAATTTAGATTTAGTATATTTCTAGTACAGGAATAGGAGAGATGAGCTCTTCCGCATTTCTTAAACTAAATATGTTTACAGTATACCAGGTGGGTCTTGTTTCTCCTATGTCCAGAGTATACAAGTCTAACACTAACATCTGAGGCTTTGTTTTTAGTCTGCTTCTATTTATATCCTTCATATTAACTCTATTATATTTAGACACAGATCACTCTGTAAATGCTATCTTTGACTTATGATTGAATAAAACACTGTTATGTGTTACTATTGGTTTATTCTATAAAAATAGAATTTACCTACACTACCTGGTTTCGGGAGTAACGTTCTCCCATCGACTGGTGAAAAGACACTAAATTAGAATACAGATGTTATACAGAAAAATACAGAAAAATTAAATTGCAATACTTAAGAATCTAAACACAGGGGTAACATAAATATTGATACATAGAAGTGATAGAAAAAATCGAAAAAACACATCTTGGGACAGTGGTGATGGTAGAATACTAAGAAGTTGTACAAAAAAAAAAAAAAATTGATAATTAATTGCTTGCTAAGTGGTGGCAGTTGATGTACTGGGGTCTTGAGGGGAGGTATGGGTAGGGGGGTCTTGAGAGGGGTAGGGGTCTAGGGAAGTAATTTGAGAATTGCGTTTTAAAGGGAACATAGTTAGAAGTGGAGATGATATATGAAATGTTTGATTATTAATTAAATTATTATTAGAATTCAGATTTTTGTGTATTTCCATGACTTCAAGGTAATTCATATTTGCTCCTTTATGGTTTACTTGGTGTAGAAGTTTAAGTTTGTGATTACTAAAAGAGCAGTTATTTTTTCCATAATATGATTGGCAAATTCTGAGAAATTAGAGTTAGTAAGACAGCGACGGTGTTCGTTAATTCTTATTTTTAGATTGCGGGCTGTTTGTCCAATATAGGTTTGATTGCATTCGCATTCAATTGAATAAATCCCACTCTTGTTCATTATGCCGACTTTGGATTTAGAATTGAATAAAATTTTACCTATATTATTGGTTGTATAGAAAGCTGGTTTTACATCAGAAGGGAGTTGGTTGGCAATTTTTGCGGAAAGAGGACCAGTGTATAGGATTCTACGCCATGCGGGTGGGGTCGAAGGTAGGATGTCGTTTGTGGAGTACAAAAAGGATCTATTTAATTTACTACGTTGTTTTCGTTTAAGCATATTGTCTATCATGGTAGTTTCATATTGATTATTTTGCGCGATCAATTTAATATTATTAATTCTGTTAAGAAATCCAAGGGATTCAAGGGGATGTTTAATAGTCGGTTTAGCATAGAGTGGAAACTCGCTAATTTGTGAGCTGGGTGTGAAGAAGAAGCAGGAATTACGGTGTCAGTGTGGGTGGGTTTTCTATAGATATTAAATGTAATTTTATTGTTAATGATTTTTAGTGTTAAGTCAAGGAAATTTAGAGTATTATTATCATTTGATTCTAGTGTAAATTTAATTTTATGGTTAAGAGTATTTATGTTTTTTAGAAAGGAGTCAAGTTTCGTTAAAACCCAAGTAGTTCAACATATGTCATCAACATACCTGAACCATGCAAAACAAATTTAATGGGTGATCCGAAGAAAGCATATGTCATTTGTCTAGAAACATATCCGCTAAGAACAGTGGAGACCCCATGGGTGCAAAAAATGCATTTTTAAAATGGGTTGATGATGTTAAATCTGCTTTTTCTTCACAATCAAAATAATTGATTTCAAGTTGCTTAAACCGACTATTAAACATCCCCGTTGAATCCCTTGATTTCTTAACACAAACTAGAATTTAAATAATATTAAAAATTGATCGCGCAAAATAATATTCAATATGAAACTAATCTGATAGACAATATGCTTAAACGAAAACAACGTAGTAAATTAAATAGATCCTTTTTGTACTCCACAAACGACATCCTACCTTCGACCCCACCCGCATGCGTAGAATCTATACACACTGGTCCTCTTTCCGCAAAAATTGCCAACCAACTCCCTTCTGATGTAAAACCAGCTTTCTATACAACCAATAATATAGGTAAAATTTTATTCAATTCTAAATCCAAAGTCGGCATAATGAACAAGAGTGGGATTTATTCAATTGAATGCGAATGCAATCAAACCTATATTGGACAAACAGCCCGCAATCTAAAAATAAGAATTAACGAACACCGTCGCTGTCTTACTAACTCTAATTTCTCAGAATTTGCCAATCATATTATGGAAAATAACTGCTCTTTTAGTAATCACAAACTTAAACTTCTACACCAAGTAAACCATAAAGGAGCAAATATGAATTACCTTGAAGTCATGGAAATACACAAAAATCTGAATTCTAATAATAATTTAATTAATAATCAAACATTTCATATATCATCTCCACTTCTAACTATGTTCCCTTTAAAACGCAATTCTCAAATTACTTCCCTAGACCCCTACCCCTCTCAAGACCCCCCTACCCATACCTCCCCTCAAGACCCCAGTACATCAACTGCCACCACTTAGCAAGCAATTAATTATCAAACTTTTTTTTGTACACTTTCTTAGTATTCTACCATCACCACTGTCCCAAGATGTGTTTTTTTCGATTTTTTCTATCACTTCTATGTATCAATATTTATGTTACCCCTGTGTTTAGATTCTTAAGTATTGCAATTTAATTTTTCTGTATTTTTCTGTATAACATCTGTATTCTAATTTAGTGTCTTTTCACCAGTCGATGGGAGAACGTTACTCCCGAAACCAGGTAGTGTAGGTAAATTCTATTTTTATAGAAAAACATTTTAAAGCTCTTCTCTCTTATTTATTTTATTTAGTATTTGAAAGTAGACATGTTAAAAGTTGGAATTATCGGCGTGTTTGCATGAGAGGATGTATGAATGTGGAGGTACTGAAAGAAGTGTGCCAAGATAGAGGGGTGTGGCGTTCTATATGCTCAGTCTATCCCTTAGGAGAAATGATTAGTTATGGTTTAGAGCTGTCTCCATTCTAATCTGGGATTACATCCACCAGCAAAGCTAAGATTTTTTGTGTGATTTTACGATATCATTTTAGATGGAAACGGTGATAAAGCAGACAGAAGAGAGTGTAACTCGCAAGCTGTCGGCGGCACAGAGGCTGCACGAGGACTGGCGCCCCCTCAAGGCTGAGGTGGACTCCCTGCGGCGCCGCTGCCTCGGCCTGCAGCGTCTCCCGGATCTCCACGAGGAAGAAGGCAGCCCGGTTACTCCCGAGTGAGTATTTACCCATTATGGAGAATACAGGCCGCACGAAGACTGGCACCCCTTCAAGGCTGAGGTGGACTCCCTGCAGCGCCACTGCCTCGGCGTGCATCGCCTCCCGGATCTCTACGAAGAGAGAAAGGAGTTCTGTTACTGGTTACAACCACTACACATTATAAATCAAACAGCTTAGTAATAAATTAATTTGTTTGATATTTATCAACTCAATTATGGGGTCAAAACTATCCATTTGTGCCCATTTCCAGCCGGTTCCCGCTGGCGAGCAGCTCTACAGTGGCGGCTCCCGCCCCGCTGCGCCCCCTGGCCGCGCCGCTGTTCCCGACCGGGCCCCCGCCACCCCCCCGCCACCCCCCAAGCAGCCCCCACCGCCCCCGCACCTGCAGCCACCGCCCCCCGGCCTTCAGGTCTGCCGCCGATGATTTTATCACTGTATCGTTGAGGTGTGATATTTGTTTTTTTATGTTTTTTTAAGTTTTATCTTAAGTTTTTATCGATTTCGTTTTATTTATTCTTTTTTAGGTATTTTGGAACTCATTTTCATGGTATTTCTTATTACTTTTAACCCCTTGGCATATCAGCCTCCATGGTATAGCGGTTACAAACTTTACAAATCAGTATGCTGTTAAAAGTGCATTATTATTTTATTATTTTGACAATTTTTTTTTCAGTAGGTACAGCAAAGTTCTCACTACAAGTATAGAATTGTGGGGGAGGGGCAACTTTTCTCTCTTTGGGAGGAAAATTTAATTCTTAGATCTTTGGCACATTTTTTCAAAATAATTAATATAAAAAATAAACCAGCAAGCTATAACAAAAATACGGTATATAGTACTTTGCCATGTTGCAGATAGAAATGTTTCAATAAGGGATCTTCACATGTAAATAGTGGGAGATAACTACTGTAAAAATTCATCCAATCTGCCTACGGCCAAACTCAAGAATTTCTAATTTCAATAACTATGGGTAATACAAATTTCTATCACTCACCAGAATTTCGGGTTTCGGCTCTTCAATTACTCCTGGGTTCTCTGATCTTGAAGCACGTATTTAGTGAATGCGAGATAACAGGACGAAGTGATGCGATTATTGGCAGTGAATAAACAACATGGAGTGTCAAAATGTTATGGCGTAGTTTCACGATTGGAAGAGTTTTGATTGGTTTTAAAACTTAATATTTTATGTTCATTTGGTATACCCAAACACGGTTTATAAAAAGAATTTCAGAAATCAAGACTCCAGAAATACCTGGGTTTTTATTTTTTTTTTTTCTGTTTATTTACTTTTTATTTATTTCTGTACTAATATTATTACACCAATAATTATGATTTTTAAATTTTTCTAATAAAGTTTTGAAACTCACTTTTTGGCGCCTATTAGCAGGCCAGATTCGCAGGTTTATCCACTCGAGACTTATTGGATCAAGTTCGCTGCCACAAAATGGCATTTATTTTTACATGCATTTTTAAGATACAAAACAATAAAAAGATTCCACTAACCATACTATGGTTATCAGGGGATTTCTTAATAATATCAAAAATAATAAAAAAACAAAGTTAGATGTTAGCTGTTGAGCTATGTATCCGAACGATACAAAATACATTTAGTAAAACATACATAATATTATATAGGTACATAGGCAATGAGAGGTGAATATTCAAAAGGATCACCCATTTACTATTTGATTAAATAGATGCTCTTTGGTGGCCCTTTTTAACAATGCTATCTTATCAATGCTGATTATCTCCCAAGGTAGAGATCTGCTGAGTTCCATCCCGTTGTCACTCATACAGGCTGGAATAAGCTAATTTAATCCAAAGATAAGTCCTTAAATCTGCCCTGCTTGTTTATGAGAGTCTAATAACGCAAATATTGTTGTCTTTTTTGATGACCACATGAATCATGATTACATTGTTGCATTTCCCACGACATAAGTATTAAATTTCCGATAACCCGAATGTCTTGTTGTTACGAGCAGACAGCAACCTCCTCCGATGAAGTCGTGCCTGTCCTGCCATCAGCAGATCCACCGGAACGCGCCCATCTGCCCGCTGTGCAAGGCCAAGAGCCGCTCCAGGAACCCCAAGAAACCCAAGAAGAAATAGTCACGCTGAACTCTCCATGTTCTGTTGAAACTGTACGCTGAGTTTATTTACATTTTTGTTAATGTAAATGTTTTCAACTGTATGAATGAAGGATAATGTATAATCTCACTTTGTTGAAGGTACACATGTCATGTTTTCAAATAAATCATATGAGCTGAAGTTATGAAAAGTAGTGGCATGAAATTAACCCTTACATGTAATGTGATTGTAATAATAGCAATTTACGGAGTGTGGTGGTTAATTTCGTAACACTGTTTTCATAGTGAAACTTCAACATATTGATTTTAACCAGAATTATTAAAAATATTCAGTTTTTTATTGCAGAGTACATTATACTTTAATTTCTACAGCATAAATGATCGATAGTTTATTAAATTAGGATTATTTTGATTAACAGTTCGTGTTACCTATAGATTCGGGTATCTTTTTAGTAAAATACTTTTTTTACTTACTTTTAATTTTTTAACCTTACACATTTTTAATTATGCACAATACTTAAGCTCAAAGACTTGACAATGTTTTTTTTATCTGTCAATTCAAATGCAATATTAAAAATATCCTAATTACTTAAATAATTTATCCACCTTGAGAGGAAAACATTCCAAAAAATTGCATTTAATATTTTTTTAGGTGACAGTAAAAACATAAAATATATACCATACAACAAATCATAAAATATATTATTTCAATATCTACTTGCACGGGTTATTTTACATTGTTCAATATTAATTTTAACATTTAAAAGTTTAACTGGGAATATTTTATGTTTAGGTTATTGTGAATGTAAGATTTAAGTTTAATTTAGCCATAATATTGTATTTTCCCTGTAAATATAAAAAAAATTGTACAATAATGTACTAAGAATGTCTTGTGGTAACTAAATAATATCCGTAAGAAGCAGCTCATTGAGATAGGTCATGTAAAACAGTTTTTTTAGCACATGTGTAAATAATTTAAATATATTTTTATTTTTTCTCTAAATAATGGTTACTATTAAATCATCATGAATATTATTAGTCTTATAGTTACAACATTGGTATCTCATCAGAGACGAGAAGTCTGTAAGGGAATATGGAATCAGGGCTTATGACCTGTCATTGTCTGGGTTAGGTGGCCACCTGATGTAATACAATTATTATTCCGCCTAGTATTTGATATTCATATCTGCCAACTTATCAGAAGTTGTACGTGAAATGGCACGATGTTTCACATGTAAATTTTCTTGCCATTAAATAAAATAAAATGCCAATACTTAGTGTTTTTTTTAATATTTCTGGGCCCAGATTATACAAGTAAATCTACATTGGTATGTATCACAGCGTAGTTAGAAATAATTGGTGAAATATATCAATAACTGTTACATACTCATCACAACACTGTAATGTAGATATGCTTGTAATCTTTGCCCTGATGTTACATATGCAAAATATGAGAAACAGTATTTTATTTCGTTGGGTTAAACAGAATTATCCAAAACCCATCTAGAAAATCATCCGCCTTTTTTAAAAATTTCACAAGGAAAAATATAGTTTAATGGTGTATTTTATATTACGTATGATGTCAATTCTTAAAATGGAAGATATATGGTTAATAAAAAACTGTACATATTAGTATCGATGTAGATTTTATTCACTGTGCCAATTTTTGAGACATAAGTTGTTAACAAGACTTTGTCGGACCTTTTGTGTTCAATACAAAATTACACAATTCACGGACCAGAGATCTTGGTGAAGTTGTAAATTCTTACTTATTAAATATAATGGCTATCTTAAGTTCAAATAATCGAAATATTAGTTTTAAGTAGATGGTTGTGTAATTTATTGAATTAAATATTATATAAAAGAGGTTTGTTTTCCTTATCTTTTTCCTTATATCGTATCGGAACAGCCTTTCACCAATAGGGAATACTAAGTTACATGAACACACGAAGCAATGCTTTGGAAAGTTTAATTCCGGAACTCTGTAAAACTATTTTAGTGGTCGAGTTGCCTGCTAAGTGTGGTGTCTGTTCGACTACCCAACAGGCTCCACTAATGGCAAAGATTACCTCTTAATATTTTTACTAAGAATAAAACAAAGGTTTTTTAAAATTATTTTATTGAAATAAACATACAGTAAAATAAATTCCCTAAATAAAAATGAGATAATTATCCAAAGTATACATAATATTATTAGGTATTTTTACAATAGCTAATAATTTCTAAAATTTATGTTATGAATGTCACATTTTTTTAACCAAAGATAAATAGCATTTTAAAGAAAAGATTTTTTTTTTTTAAACTCGACGAAAATAAATAATGCTAGTTTTTTTTAATTATGAAATTAAAAGCATTAAAATAAATTGTGACTAAAGTTAATTTTAAGTTACGATCTAGTCTCCAGTTGCAGACACCTTATTTTGTGACTTAATTATACTTATTATCACATTTCACTTTGAACAAGTTAGTTATCTAAGTCAGTGAGTGACCACCTATTAAAAGTTTTATCCCGTTGAGAATTATGTCTTTATAATCTTGCGACAACTTTAAAAAAAGTAAAAACAATAAAAAAAATTCACAGATATGTTACTAAAGACTGTTACAAATATTTACAAGTGTCAAGGAATGTCACAAAGTATAATAGGTGATGGCAGGTTAAACCAGAGGATAGGAGGCGGATGAAGCGATTCCGCAGTGGTTCTCCTTGTTGCGGGCCATTTTGATGTACCCTCCTTGTCCCCAGGTCTCGCCCCAGGAGTTCTTCACGATATAGTAGTCCTGGCCAGATTCATCGGTGCCATAACCAACGGCCAGAACCTGTAAAATTATAATATTGAAGAAACATTCCAGAAAAATGTTAATAATTGGTGACATCAACAACAAATGAATTTTCTTTTTGTTCTATTCGTAATCGAATGGAACGAAAAGATGCACTCCGTATTAGTTACTTGCACAGTTTCTTTTTCAGAACCCTCGAACACATAACACTGTGTGCAGCATTGTAGAATTTCTTCCCTATACTATCATTTTACAATGCCATAAAAATGGTGAAACTTGGCAATAAAATAATCACACACATTGTATCTGAATCAATTATCAAAAAGCAATAGTCGTACACTCAAGTAGAAGAGAGTTGTATCAAACAGTTGCATGGAAAGTGATAAAAAATTAGCCATACTCCATGATCCAAGTTGGTTGAGCTGCACTGTGGCTCGAAGTAGACTCCGTCGTGGTAGAACTGGAAAGATTCCTGGGAGGCGTCGATGGCCACAGAAACAGGACCGGCCGTGGCGATGGCTTCCTTCAGCTTATCTTCATCACCGTCGGGAATGTCCACGAACCCAGCGTCAGTAGCTCCAGAGTTCTGAGGGTCGTATCTGATTCAAAACATTCACAATTTTTAAAAAGAAAGAAATTATGAGTGTAAGGTGTTTAAATAATAATTGGAATTCATTAATTTTATTTATTATCTACAAAAATACATACAAACAGGAATATAAATTCTGTCTTGAGTTGCTAGATTTTATGACTTGCATCATACTGTACCATTTTATATAAAAACATGCATTTGACGACATTGTGGCTCATTTTATATTATATTATGCTAGTCATGCAAAATGTAGAATAATTCATGTACACATCTTATGACACAGATAAATCTAATAGACTCTTATTCTCGTATTTGATAGTAATTCACCTGCACTTATCATCCATGCCCTCGTAGGTGTAGCTCTTCTCTGTGTCGATGCCCCCGTTGTCCTTGACGTACTTGAAGGCGTTGTCCATGAGGCCGCCGTTGCAGCCATTGTTACCATAAGCGGTAGAGCAGTCCACCAAGTTCTGCTCAGACAGGGAAACCAGAACTCCGGTCTTGCGGTAGTGCTGGCCTTCTAGAGCGCCAGTCTGAGAACAAAACACAATAACAGTACGTTTATATTAGGGAAATAAAAATTCAAACATCTCTTAATGATTTTTTAAAACTAACTATTTAAAATGAAAATCAAAAAGTAAAATTAAAAATCATAATCTCGTGTTTTCCTCCATGTTAGTTGATGAGTATGGGTATGTATACTTACAGCACTGAAAGACCAACAGGAACCGCACTTCCCCTGATCCTTGACAGCGGTCACAGCCCCCTTCTCCCTCCAGTCCACACTGTCAGGCATCACGACGTTGGCGGGAGAGATGAAGCTGGCTCCCTTGAAGTCCTTGCTCATCTTGGCGCCCAGCAGCTTGGGGCTGGTGAGACAAACAATATTATAGAACGGAATTCAAGACCAATTAGACCCATAAGAGAGCTTTGTAACAGCTTAATACTAAATACAAAATTAGTCTACATGTACCTACCCATGTCGGCAAAATTCTTTGTATTGCCAATACCACTCTCTTGCCCTCTTGGTCAAGTTGAAGCAAAAGTATTCTTGATTTTACTACGGTTTAGTCTTTGCACGGGAGTGTGGCGATGCCAAAGCATCCCACATACATTGTATTCAATTTACCATCTTTTATGTATAAAATAATACAATATTGACAAAAGAAACAAAAAAACCTTTTATTCTGCCCATTATAGACTGCTGCTAGTGTAATGCCCTGTTGTATCATTACATTACCGTTCCCAAAGGAACTTTTAACTACTGATTTTAAAAGACTATCCATTATTTTACCCGCACCTAATTATGTAGAGGGCATTGCAAGATTTTATCATCAAACTTGAAAAATATAAATTAATATGTCCTCTCAAAAGATAAAAGGTTAATAACAGCTTTAGAAACCATTGTTTATAAAAATGTGGTAAACATTCCATTTTTTGTGAATAATTTTCTACTTATTTTGTTAGTATCTGATTCATAATTTTTCAGAAAATGTTTGGTTTACTAACAATACACTTATCAAACCACATGTGCAGTGAGTCAAGATTAAGTAGCCGAATACAATAAGCTTATATCAGTGATGAATCAACATTGGATCAGCATTCTAGCAAACATTAGCTAACATTGATACTACAATATCATTGATAAACATGAAACGTAAATATCAGTTTTCTACTACACACTTTTATTGATAACTGAATCACAGCAAAATGTTTTGTCAAATAAACATTGACTAATAATTTGTTATTACCAAGAGAACAAAACATTGCACAGATAAGCTTATTAATTATTATTATTAATGGCCACGGGACAAATTAATAGGAAAATATCAGAGATAAAATTGCGCACATGGCTAAAAATTATCATTTTTGTTATAATATAATTATCTGAAGTGCACACTCCATAACAAACTAAAAAAAAACATTAAAATGACAGGCTGCAATTATGATGCAATCAATTGAAAATTTCGAAGTTCCACAATTTTTAAATGTTTTGCACTCAATATTGTATATTTTTATACACATGATCAAATAAATTAAGCTTTTTGGAAACATGCTTGATTATTGACTATAGGGGACCCCCATATGAGGGGCATTTAATAGGGAGTTAGTAATTTATTTTTATTTTCTTGTAGTTATGTATGTAGGCAACGTAATATAAAAATAAATATTGTTTATAAAATCAGTCTACATTATTGATTTATAGTTTATTTTTACACTCTTAAGATGTTTACTAGGAAGCCTCTAAAGTGATAATATTCGTGGTCAAGGAAAGATAGGTTGGTAGATGGTCATAGTATTAAGTAGGTTAGAGAGTATCTAGGTATGTATGGAATTATGTGGGTTGGGGTTAAGTTAGGTTGGATAGAAATAATTAAACACGTTCTAAAAAGATAAACTAATTAATAAAGTGACTTAGATAAATGAAATGAAGTTGGCACACATAAAATGATAATATGTCTGACCTAATAATTAATTTGATGCGCAATTAACAATAAGAAGATACACAACATAAAAGTACGAGTATTAGAAAGTGATTGACTGATGTTTATTAAGAAACTTTGGTTTGTTATTTTATTGTATATCTAACTGTCACATAATGATGATGTGTCTGTTTGTTAATTGATAAGTTTGTAAGAGTATCGCCACAATTCACGTTATCAGTTCCTTCATTAAAGAAATTTATCAGAAATTTTAAATAATCTGGTGAACCTAACCTATACTTTAAAACGAGGCGTCTTGATAATTTCGTATATCTTAAAACTCTAAAATTAAAAAACACACATGCCTTTGAAACGGAAGTCTGAAATCCTGCAACTAAAAAACTGCATTTGATTTAAAATGAGTCGTACACATTTTGTGAATCAGTAATTCAAACAATGACTCACAATGGAACTGTCAAATAATGTTGATGGGACACTAATCAAATCTGTTTGTTAGAAAGTTTGCCCATATAGTATTAAAAATCACTGGACAGAAAGTTGATTCAACTAATATTTGTCTAATAAAATAAAAAAATATTATTAGGAAATGACAAAAGCCGAATTGTTTACTGAAGGTGGCCGGAACGTAAAGGATTTCATTACTTTTAAAAATTGATTTCTACTTTGAAATTCCTAACTTGATATCCCGCAGAATGCAAGTGAGAGATATATGCAAAAATGCCACCTTCCACCTTTTTTATTGTAAAATGTAACTTCATTTACATAATTAATGTGAAATTTGAAGTGTTTATAACATATATTTATACATGGTGTAACAAAACTCGATGTACAAGCAGGAAACCAGTGAATCTACGACATATTTGGAGTCGATTTTGTAAATTTCTTTATTTTATTTGACCCATAGTTTTCGAGTAAGAAGTTGATATTTTTTTGCAAATTGTCATCAAATATAATTTATTTTAGTCAAATGAATACTATCTTCTTGTAACTTCTTACTTTGTCTTGTTGAAGCCATTGAGGGTGCTGATGAACTCGTGGTGCAGCAAGTCTCCATACTTGTTGATACTCTGCTTGAAAGGAACTAGTCCCATCTCATACTTCTGGTTGTGTTTGGCAATCTTATGTTTGTTCTCCATGAAGATTTTCAGCCTAAACTTCTCCTCCGTTTCACTATCATACTTCTTACTATGCTCCACCTGTGGAGAACAAAGGTTCCAAGGACTAAAAACAAGTTTTCTTATGACTGCTGATAAAATTTAATGCCATAAAACCAATTATTTGTGGTGCAATAAAAAATAATATTGAAATGAAGTTCACACAAATAATTTGTTATTTTTCCGCTGATAAGCCATTGCACATTAAAATAATGTAATTTATTTTTTATTTCAAATATTAATCTTAGTTACTTTTTTAACAACTTTTCTTGTTCAAAACCAATTATTTGTGGTGCAATAAAAAATCTTATTAAAATTAAATTCACAAATAATTTGTTATTTTTCCGCTGATAAGCCATTGGCACATAAAAATAAAGTAATGTATTCAATGATAATTTTATTGATATGAACTTGTTATAAAATTGTTATAAACCAATTAACAAGTACATATAATAGTGAACAATTTGTAATGACATTTATAGCTATCAGCAATATGGTTTTATTTAGTGCAATGATTTTGATATTTTTGCATAATGAGTAGAATGAAAAAAAAATATACCAAAAAAACAAAAACAAAGATATACAAGTTACTATATCAGAAACCTTGACCTCGGGACCATAAATACTTCATAACAATAAGCGAGAAGTCACGTGTTTTTGTTTGTGTGAAATCTCATTTTGATTTTACAAAAATAATGTGAAAAATTACAGATAATTAACAATGAGAACATGTGACGGGACTTGATGATGTCAAAAGTTCATTGTTATCAACAAACAGCACCATTCTGATAAACAACTATGAATATTTGTGACGAATAGTAAGACAGTTGGAAATCAGTTAATTTATGTTGACTTATTCATATACTAAGAAAAAGACAAATATGAAAAGATAAACTTTGCTACCGGGAAATAATAAACACCATCATTTTTAATAATCTGCTGGCTTGATGAACTCGAAATTTGCAAAAATGTTCAACGAATAATAAACATTTACAATAAGAACAGTAAAAAAAGAAAGCAAGCGTTTAATTGTGTATTAACTTCAGCAAAACCAGTAATATCATAACCATTATAATATAGGTTTAAAATAATACAACAAGGACATTGCCAGAATCAGTTTTGTTAATTTCAATATTACATTATTTTTGGTATTTTTAAAGTTCTTCGAGTACAAATATTTAAAGTTTCATTATTTAGATTAGGATTTAGAAATACAAATGAATAGCAAACACATTGCATGGTAGTAATAACCGTTGTTAAAATGTCGGGATACCAAGTATATCATTAGCCTCATGATATGTATAATAAATTATTGTATAGGTACAGATGACTAGAAATATTAGTATTGTTTACCTTAAAAGTTGACCATTCTTCTCTCACTACATCTAGAAAGGAAACGCATTGGGCCACCGCCAAAATTCCACAAAACAATATTAGAAACTTCATATTAATTCTGAAATAATAAAAACAACAATGATTAGAAACATTTTTTGACTCAGCTTAATTTTTTTTGAAAAAAAAAGGCGATAACCGAAAGCTAGGAAGCTCTAACATCCACAATTCCACCTCAATCCCAAGTCTATGCAGCGAATTATAGTTAATTCGAAATATATTAACTATAATTGTAAAGTCACATTATTAGGGACTGTACCGCATTATATTAGTATAGATATTGTAATCTAATATACAACGCTCTTGAGGTGATTATTTTGTGAAAATAGCGCTATATAAATTGTTCGATAATAAACAAATCCTGCTTTTAGATAATATTATGTAAACGACTTCGATAGCATTCGATTTCAAGATTTTTACTGTCAGAAGATATTTGATAGGAAGGTGGCGAAAGTGTTAATTTGTCAAACAAGTATGTGGAATATTAAAGGTTTACCGAAGAGGTTGTTAACCAATATGTTACTCCAGTTTGTAAATATTTTTTCTGGAAAAATATTACACCTATAAAATGATATTTACAGTAATTTTATGTTACTCATGCATATTCTCAAACCACAAACATGATAAAATCACGTGATAAGGAAAATTGTGCATTGCCAAATAAAAACGACTTGTAATAATTGTTGGAAATACGTAATATTTCAAACATTCAGGATTTTTAGTGAAATTTCTTGGTGGAAGTTCATTGTAATCAATATAATATATTTAAATTGTCAGATTTTTTATGTTCTGTGTTTTCTGTTTTGTTCTGTCTGTTTTTATTCTCTATTTAAAAATGTTCTAATTTATAAGAGTGAAGCGTATTATCAAATGTACGGAATTACAGAAAGTCTCTGAGAATTGATTTTACAACATCAAAGTTAGAAGGGTCTATAGCCTTTCAAATAGTGTTTCAGAACAAAGAGTCTGCCATTCCTAGAAACGACTTTCAATTTTAATTCAAAGTTTTGTATTCACAACTTTGATTACTTTCTAAGATATGTTTTCTTTGTTTCCAAACCCAAAATAAACGTAAAGATATGTAATATAGATATAGTTTATTACAATGAAATTTTATTGACATTGAACAATGATCTAAGCAACCATGATTTGCATTCGATAAATTCGATTATTCCATGATTAAGTTTAAAATTTCTGGATTATTCATTCCGTATCGTTTTAAATGGAATAAATATATGAGTGACGCAATACAATATTAGCAATACTAAGATTCAGTAGGTAGGTAATCAAGGAAGTTAATACAACGTCGAAATATCAACAACCGACAACAAAAGATAATGTTTACAAAACAAGTCTTTATTAAAGTCAATGTCAAAAACAAACGTAGATTGACCAAATAATGAAAGCATGACACATTTATAGAACAACATTAAGAAAAAACGCGTGAATAACGGATTCTATGCCACAATAAAAATGATGGTTGTTGCTGACCGTTATCGAGACAGCACTACTTATTGCAATAAAATTATATCTAATAAATTCAGAAATGCAAATTTCACTTTAAAGCATTTGTTAACTTAGATTTAATTGTAGGCGACAGTATTTATGAAAACAAAGGATGTGTAAACTTTACAAGTTTAGAAGATGCGTGCTCACACGATGAAGTAATTTTGAAGACTAAAGAAAAATCAGCAAATCAGAATTCAGTTAGAAGAAGCTGAGCATGCGCAATGTGCGCATTTCAAAACATAATAACTCGATTCATGATCACATGACATGACAGCTGCCGACAGAAGCTACAGAGAGTTTAAGAAATAAGTGTCACAATTATTTTTAAAAAATAATTTTGTAATCGGCATCGAAACGAACTTCAGTAATTACAGGTACGTAGATACATGTTAAAAAATAATTGATCACTTTACGTACGTGCCTACCTTTTTATGATAATAAAAAAAACCTACCATTTAGTAAGTTTTGGAATATTTGTATTCCCGCCAGTTTCTTGTTCAGAAAACTGTGCAGTCTGTCAAAAGACACGCTAAAAGTGTGTATTTTTTAATCGCGATTGTAAGTGATTACCGTATGTTTACTCACAGGAAATTGTATTATACTATAAACATAATATATAAATATATTATCTTGATATACTTATATAATTTTTGATGCTCAGTTTGCTAAAATTCATAATTCATGTTAAAACTATTATATGGTACAATATAATAATATAGCTTTACACTGTCACGAAGTTTCAGTTGAAGTACTTTGAAAAGTTAACCGAAGTACGGGTAGCGCCATGGTATCTATACCACGGTAATAATGAAGTTGTATATGAAACGACCTGTACTAACTACTTATCGTACATTATTATAGTCTCCAACTTTGAAAAGTTAAACAAATTTTATGATTTGCGAATTCATTTTTATTTTACTACCAGCATAGTTATTTCAAAAAATATGTTACAAAACATTAGTTATTTTTAAAACTGTATTCCAATCAATAATTGGAGCTGTTTGTTTCAGCTAATTAAACTATAGGATACACGGCGTGAGTGGATATTCCACAGTTGTTATTTTGATTGCGTGCCATCCTTATGTATCCTTCTTCTCCATAACCCTCTCCCCAGGAATTCTTCACAAGCCAGTAATCTCCAGCCGTCTCATCAGTTCCATAACCAACGACCAGAACCTGGAAAAATAAAACAATAAATCTAATTAATGTTCACATTAACAGAGTAACTATTAAATTGTTTAAATTGCATATCTGCCGTCCTGTTTTTAGAGAAACATTTTTTTAGTTGTTCTGAACCTCTTTAGTTTCAGTTAAGGTCAAGATTTCTCTTAACCCTTTCTTTATAGCACATTGAAAAAATTATTAACACTCACATATTATAGTATTGTGCTCCACACATGTAAATAAACACTCCACAAGTGTAAAGTGTAATATTACGGTAGCCAAAGACGATAGAATAGGTTTTTGAACATCCTTGATTGTAGCATACAGAAATTGCTACTACTACTACTACTACTACTTTCCCTTATCCGCACCCAACGGTGCATAGGGCACTGCACTGGTACACCAAGTGCAGTGTATCTTGATTCTTTTATTACATGAAGGTAGGATGATCAGTCTTACGCTTCAGTACCAGTCCAAGATATCACACATGAAATATTAATATGAAAATCACATGTAAATAAATATTTCATGTGGACCCCCTACGGGAATCGAACTCGCGACCTCATGCGTGGTAGCAAAATGCGCTACCATTATGCTACGAGGCGGACAAAATAATAGACACCCTACACCGTAACATTATGCATTATCGAGTAATAGTAACAAATTTCCTACTTCTTCTCAACGCTGAAATTATTTTTGAAAAAGGTGTGGGAACAAAGTTTTGTAGTTTTGCAGTTTACATCCATATTTAAGGTAAATTAACTAGGCAATATGTTTTTTCTAATTTGTCCATAGCGTAATTTATTATAAAAAAATAACTTACAGCATGGTTATGTTTGTCTGTTGAGCAATTTGGATTAAAGTATACTCCGCTTTTGTAGGTAACAAAGGATCTTTCAGCATCTATGGACACGGGTATAGGTCCAATGGTGGCAATGGCTTCTCTCAGTTTACCTTCGTCTCCTTCAGGAAGTACCACATATCCCTTAACAGAAGTTGCAGAGTTCTTAGGATCATACCTTATGAACATAATATCAACAATAAGTAATAATTACAATAATGCGCGTACCTACATATGTAAATGTAAAATATAGGTGTTAAAACATCCATCCATCCATATCACATTTAATTTACTTAACCTTTTAGGGAAAAAAAAATTCAATATGAACAAATGTAAAAACAACGTTTTCTGCACATTGTACCTATCGTCAAAGGTGAAGATCTCTGCTAGACACCCCGTAGACAAGCAATAGTAAAAATACAAGCATTCACATGAGTATCAATATATTTTAAAATAGCTGTTTTTCACTAAGCCATATTTTTTTATGATATTAAAAAAAACTTAAAGTAATGAACTAACAAACCATCATGCCATTTCCCCGATGGGATGGGCAGAGAGGATAGAATGCCACACCACTCTATCCTGGCATTGCTTCCTCCACATTCATACGTCTTCTCATGCACGCACGTCTATTATTCCGACTTTTCACATGTCTTTCTCGACCTTCCTCGACTTCTACAACCAGGCACACTCGCATCATATATTATTTTAGCCGTTCGTTCATCATTCATTCGCTCTACACGACAAAACCATCGTAAAATACCTTTCTCAATTTTGTCGATAATGCTTATCTCAGACTTGATTAGTGCATCTATCACACCACATATTCGCCTGAAAGATCGCATTTCAACAGTATTTAATCTGTTTTTGTCCTTTTTTCCAACTTCAAGCTTTATTTCCATACATAAATGGAGCATTCTAGATAAACCATGATATTGTTTTCAAATAATGAAGTACATTTAAGTAAGAATACGTAAACTGCCGACGGATTGTCAACAGTGGACGTCCAGGACGATGAGAACCTGATGCTTTGGACAATAGACAAACATAGTTAAGGGGAAATGTATCCCTGTTATTTTCATTGGCAATTGGTGAATTTGATTAACAATTGATTGAGATTGGTTCCTTCGCTCTTGAAAAGTGAGACCAAGAATTATTTTACCTGCATTGGTCTTCTTCTTCTTCATAGGGATAGCTGCTCTCTGTATCGATACCATTGTTTTCATTTATATACGTATAAGCACGCACCATATCACCACCAGAACAACCATTATTCCCATACTTGGAGGAACAGTCTATCAAATTCTGTTCTGATAGTGAGACTAGTTTATTTGTTTTGAGAAAGTACTGTCCTTCCAAAACGCCAGTCTGGAAAAAAATATTTCACAAAAACTAAAAATTAGATATTCAGAAATATAAATTAGTGTTCCTAAGTAATAATTATTACTTCTTTTGTTTAAACATAAGGATTTATAAACACTAAAAACTCAAAATGTTTTGTAAATCTGAATTGAAATATGTTCTGCCATTCCAAGCCTAAAACTAAAAGCTGTGTACTTAGAGGGTCTGTGTTGGTGAAATACCACGTATTGCTAATAATCATAGACGCTTTAAATGCACTTAAAACGACATGGAGTGGCCGCAAAAACACATCGCGAGAAAAGTCGGAATCGAGTCGAGCTTTTTGAAAAAAAAGAGCAAAAATCGTTTGTATGAAGAATGGCCATTAACGAAAAAAAAACGCATAAAAACGCCTTGAAAGAAGCCAAATTTTCTACCGGTCGAAGATAACGATCAGAGACCCACAAAGCCACAGGCCGATGAGAAATCGACAATATAGGGGAGTTTTCCTGCCGGAGGCTAGTATGACTCCTGTCAAACTTCAGACTCTCTCCTCATACGGAGAAAAGTGCGAGTAGAAGACGGACAAACGCCCTTAGGTGTTTAATATATAGGTCGATGTTGGCGAAATTACCTGTAATGCTAATATCATAGACCCTTTAGATACAATTAAATTTTATTTGAAACTATATAAACAATTATTTTATTTGATTACATTTTCATATAATTTTAAATTTAAATTTTATTACTATACATGTTGGTTCAAACCTTGACTTTCAATTTTTTAAAATTAGATTCCTCATATCCCCCTGGATCCAAAAATCAGAGGTGAATGCTTAACACTTAATAAAATTTTTAAATTGGCGTTATGGCTGAGATCCTGGACTCATCAATCAGGTTCCGGATTCGAATTCCGGTGAGATCACAAAAATCAAAAGTTATTTATCTCAAGCCTGGGTATTTGTGATTTTTTTCTATTTATTTATTTATTTAAAAACATATTGCAAAGTACAAATTAAAAATACTAAATTTGTCCTC
Source organism: Micrasema minimum (assembly GCA_022494985.1). Lineage (NCBI taxonomy): Eukaryota > Metazoa > Arthropoda > Insecta > Trichoptera > Brachycentridae > Micrasema > Micrasema minimum. The sequence goes on along the minus strand of JAGVSP010003311.1, from coordinate 77,721 downwards.
ACTGGGGTAACCCGTGCTGAGGACTAATTTTACAATTATTATTATTTTTTTTAATTACTAACATACAATGGATCCATACATGTGTGTTTTGAATTGATTGTAAAATTAAAATTATGAAAAAAGACTATCTATTTGGTTGAATAATTTTGTTTATCTCTATTCTACCCACCTCCACTATCCAATTTGACACAGCTTTTTTGAAAACAAGTTCCTGTTTTATTGTTCTGATGGCCAAAGGGAGCACGTTGTAGAGCTTGACAGCATAATACACATAATCCCTCTGACCAAAAGTAGTGTGTGTCTTTACTTGCTTCAATATTTTCTGTGTTCTGGATCGTGTGGCTCTTGAGGAGGAGTTTGCAGGTTCAATTTCAGGGTAGGGGTGGTGCAGGGTTATAGGTGAATAATTGAGTGAGTGTATGTAAGTTAAAATTGTTTTGGCGTAAAGTTGTTTAGGTGTCATTGTCTGAAATTTCGTGAATATGTATTCTGTGGGTGTCTGTATGGGGACTTTAAGGATTGTTTTGATGATTAATTTTTGAGCAACATTAACGCCATGTAATAAAGTGTCATTCGCACCACCCCATCCAATAATAGCATATTCCAATATCGATTGACACAAGGCAAAATATATTCTTTTCAATTCATTTATATTTAAGATGTTTCTGAGTGTTTTAAAAATAAAGGTAATTTTTTTAAAGTTTTTTAGTAATATTTTTTCGGTTTGCAGATTCCACTTTAGGTTTTTATCGATAATAATTCCTAAGTATTTAATGTTTTCTACTGGGGATAGCTCTGAACAATTACAGACATTTGCTCTATGTTATTAGTGTTGAGGCGGTTACAAAAATTATACTTATAAATCATTGAGGTATATTAATCTTACCGAACTAAATGCCCAACACGAGCCACAGTGGGCCTGATCTTTGACTGGAGTGACAGCTCCTTTTTCCCTCCAGTCTATGCTATCAGGGATAGTAATGTTACTCCTTGGTGAAACATATATCTTCGCTCTGATATCTGACACGTGTGAAGGCGATCTATATAAAATAAACTGTCTTTAAACATAATTTATATGAGGAAGATCTATACAACGGATGAGCTGTGCAGGGGAATCAATGGCGAAAGACGAATGGTGCTCCAGATATATAACCAAGAGTTATATAACCCATAATATGAAGAACTTTTTATCACACAGTGTATAATTTATGAAGATAGGACATCTTTGTTGGAAAAGATGGAGGACATCCGACCACCTAAGAGGCCTCTGATCTATAAATCGATGGATTGAAGGAGTATCGGAGACCAATATGATGGTGGGAGAATTGTGTGGAAATGAACGCCGCATCCCTGGACACTAGAAACTGGAAAGAAGCAGCCGGAGATAGACGCGAATGGAGAAGTTTCTTGGAGGCCTTCAGGTCCCTCGATGGAATGTAAGGAAGGCTTCAGATTGTGAATTTTGAGGGGCAGTCTATAGTTAAATTACATATTATGTCAGCCAATTTTATTTTGGTCAAGTATTGTTCGACCAATCAGAGTATTCTCAAAACGCCAAAGGTTGCTATAGGGACATAGCATTGTACCTTTTCAAGCTTTTGTATGGGAAATATTCTCAGGGCTATTCCTTACGTTTATATTATCCTTCTTGCTTTATGTAAACATAATATGAAAACTGACAAACTCTTTCCCCTCATTTTATCTACCGAACTTCAATACAGACGCCCTATTTTATAAATTTTTACTGTTCCATACCTTATAAACCCCTTGATATTATTGTCGATTTCATGTTGAAGGAAATCACTAAACCGATTGAGCTCCTGACTGTAGGAAACTAAACCCATTTCATATTTCTGATTGTGATTTTCGATCCTTTCTTTATTAATCAGGAACGTTTTCATCCTCATTTGCTCTTCCTTGACACTGGTATAATTCTTGTTGAATTTCACCTGAAAGAAATTTTAAATACACGTACTTAATATCAAATTTAGAAATTTCGAAATATTCTCAATTTGATCGTTCTGAGAATGAAAAATATATTTATGAAACAAAAATACACTTTGTACAGGGTGTAACAAAAACTCGATGTAAAAAGCGGAAAACGAGTGAATCTACATAATATTTGGAGTCAATTTTGTAGAATAAATTTTTTTGATTTGACCCTTAATTTTCGAGAAAGTTAAGTACGAGGTTGATTTTTTTTTTGCAAAAAAAAATACTAGTAGTAAAAATACTAATACTAGTAATTAGTCAAATCCATATTATACATTAAGAAAACTAAACGCGTTTTAATAATAATTTTAGCGATTTTACATAATCTGCCATACTTCCATAGGTACTTGTAAAAACTTAGAAAAAAAAAAATCTTTTTTCAAGCTCAGATTAAAAAGTCATATTACACAATGGTCTCCAAATTCGACGTAGATTCACCAGTTTTCGGGTTGTACTACGAGTTTTGTTACACCCTGTATTTTCAGGAAAATACCGGAATCAATTTTTGTAAAAGTGTAAGAATTCTCAAGAAAAGAAAAATAATGGACTGTCCTCTTGGATTATTTATTTTATTATTCAGGATAACTAAGGGCAGTCCCCTCTATTCCACCAGGCTCTCTAGGCTTAGGGCCCCACTTTCCACGGGGCCCCCTAGTTCCTTTCAGATCACCAACCAATAACCGACTAATTTATTTATAACTAGCTGATACCGTCGCGTTGCTGCCGCAGAAGAAACAGGTAATTCTAGAAATATCGATTGAAATTTGAAAGATTTATCTCGTTTCTTGGGAAATGGTAATAGAAGGAATGCTTTGTATTTTTTTCTGATGATAAATGCATTTATGAAAATTTGAATAACTCGTATAATGTGTATACTCGTATGTATAAAGGTAGGTATAGTGTAAATGTTATTTATTTTATTTTGGTGACTTTATTTTTCAAGTGCTTCATGGTAGGTATTTATAATATATTTTTTGTTTATCCGTCTTTGGCATAAACAATTAAATTTCTTGGCTGTCCGACTCGTAAATTTAATATGAGGACTTCTATTACCCTTGAAAAAGACACCCAGGGACATTTATTTTTTTTTTTAATGTGTGTGGCAGGTCCGACGCATGAATGGAATTTACTCTTAGATGAAAAAAAGGTGCGTCCGTCAAGTTGGATTTCAAATATAAACTCTATATTCGAAAACAGGTCACCCAAAACCCTTTAAACGATACCAATCTTTATTTTATAAAAAAGATGTGCGTCCGCCATCTTGGATTTAAAAATAAACGCTTAATTCATAATCAGGACGCCCGTATCGTCTAAAAACGATACCCATCTTCATTTTGTGAAAAAAAGGTGCGTTCGCCATCTTGGATATCAAAATAAACTTTAAATTTGAAATCAGTACGCGAATACGCCCTAAAAACGATGAAACCTTCATTTTATGAAAAAAATGTGTGTCCGCCATCTTGAATTTCCGAATAAACTCTTAATTCGAAATCAGGACGCCCATACGCCCTAAAAACGATACCCATCTTCATTTTATGAAAAAAAGGTGCGTCCGCCATCTTGGATATCAAAATAAACTTTAAATTTGAAATCAGAGCCCCCAAGAACATTAAAAACGATACCCATCTTCACTTTGTGAAAAAAAGAGACAACCGCCATCTTGGAATAAAAAATAAACGCTAGATTCGAAATCAGGGCCCCCCAAAACCATTAAAACGATACCCATCTTCATTTTCTGAAAAAAAGGGACGACCGCCATCTTGGATTTAAAATAAACGCTAGATTCGAAATCAGGGCCCCCAAAAACCTTTAAAACGATACCCAACATCCTTCTATGAAAAAAAGCTTTGTCCGCCATCTTGGATTTAAAAATAAAAGCTAAATTCAAAATCAGGACCCTTAAAAACGCTTAAAAACGATACCCAACTTTATTTTATGAAAAAAAGTTGCGTCCGCCATCTTGGATTTAAAAAATAAAAGCTAAATTCGAAATCAGGACCCTTAAAAACCCTTAAAACGATACCCAACTTTATTTGATGAAAAAACGTTGCGTCCGCCATCTTGGATTTAAAAATAAACTCTAAATTCGAAATCAGCACCCTTAAAAACCCTTAAAACGATACCCTACTTTATTTTACGAAAAAAAGGTACGCCCGCCATTTTGGAATTTAAAAAATCCATATGCTGTGCATGGGAAGCAAATTCTGTAATAGGAAGTAATGGTGATGATAATTATTAAATTTTAAAAAAAATTAAAACTCATTCGGCATTATACAAACAGAATATATATTTTTCGGGAATTGTGCGAGTCCATATGATCCATATGTTCACCTCGTAGCACAGTGGTAGCCCATTTTACTACCGTGTATGAGGTCGCCGGTTCGATTCCCGTAGAGGGTCAAGATGAAATATGATTTATTTACATGTTATTTTTACATTAATATTTCATGTGCGATACCTTGGACTGAAGCGTAAGACTGATCATCCTACTTTCATGTAATAAAATGATCAAGAGACATTGCACTTGGTGTACCAATGCAGTGCACTATGCACCATTGGGTGCGGATAAGGGAGAGTAGTAGTAGCAAATGCTCCAAATTTCAAACAAAGACTCTTGTAGCTCGACTACCTATAATATAAACTCCAAACGAATTATAAGGTAGGTACTTTTTATTACGAATTCACTGTCTGTTAATGATTTTATTCCATAGCCATAAAAATTATAACAGATTAAACTTAAAATATTATATAGTAAAAAAATAATGTTTTTAAAACGTTATAACTTTTTTATTTTCCCAGCTAGAAACGATTTTTAGGTGTCTTTGAAGTTGGAATTTTGTCTTCTTTCTATTTATTGCAAAAAACAGAGCTCTGCAGAGTTATTCTACGATCAGGAGAAGCCCTTGTCAAACGATTTTTTTTCTCATAGAGAAAAACTGACGATGAAACTAACACAGAAATCTTGAACAAAAAAACATTTTCGGAGGTAAAAAATGCACTCGATAGCTCAAAAACCAATTCACGGCACTTATTTATTGTGAAAAAAGTCCGAATCGGGGTGTAAATAAATTTAAAAATGTAATTGAAAGTTCGAGGTGTATAAAAATAAATTGTATACGTGATGAAAACGACATTAGCGCCTTTTGCTGTACAGCATTATTTGACGACATTTTTTATAATCTTTATGTACGGTACTATCGGTTACATGGCGGATCTAAAATTCACCCGGAACTGTCACTAAATTATATCAAATACACAAATACAAAAATTATAAAATGGATGTTATAATGCAGGAACCTTCCCAGGAGTGAATAAAACAACCCTCTAGCCTGCGTATAATGAATGCTGGAAATGGTATGTTTCTTATTTAACTTTATATCCCTAGAGAGATGAGGTAGTTTTTTTTTTTCAAATTCAGGAATATGGATATTCGAGCGTTTACAGGGCTTATGGCCTGTCATTGGCTGGGTTAAGTGGCCACTTTATGCACTACAACATTCCCCATTCGCTTATTAGCGAATATCCACACCAGGTATTTTTTTTTGTATATGTATATGTTAAGAATTTGTGTACAGATCCAGATTTGTGTACAAGTATTTGAACACGCCCAAAATGTGGTATGTTTGTTGATTAATATATTATAATTACGTAGATATCAATTCAATTTGATAGTAGGTATAGATTTTTTTTATTAAACCTAGTATTAAGCTTTCCTTTAGCGTGTTCTTTATAAAATAGTCCTCTATTTTATTAATTAACATACACAATATACATAAATATAAATATATATAAAGTGCCCACGGCCTTCATTAGGTTAGAATCTACACCATATTTTGAGTCGAATCAACTTTTGGTTGTCTGTAAAGTCGGTTTACGGACGATAATTTTACGTGATAACGTCATAAGGAAACATTGATGAAAATAGCATACTTTTATGAATTGAATTGAATTATTATTACTGAATTATCATTATTTTGTTTAATACAAAGCAGGAGTTAATTGAAAATTACAATTTTTGCCATAAATTAACAATTTTTTTGCAGTCATTAATTTCACTAATATTTCATACTAATATTTCATGTGATACCTTGGACTGGTACTGAAGCGTTAGACTGATCATCTTGCCTTCATGTAATAAAATGATCAAGATACACTGCACTTGGTGTACCAATGCAGTGCCCTATGCACCATTGGGTGCGGATAAGGGAAAGTAGTAGTAGTAGTAATTTCACTTTAGCTTGTGTGCCGCTGCTGTCTCCCTTCTACTCGGATGCATCGGCCGATGGAGTGGAAGAGAGATAGATGCGTCACAAACCGAACGCTTAGGCCGATCGTGCCTCTCTATCGCTTGTTCCGCGCTCTCGCTTGCACACTCGGCTCAGGCGGAACGTGACAATAAGTCGTGCTTTTTCGTGTGTGCAGCCATCGTTCATCGATTTATTAGAATTATTAACGTCTAAAAATTTACTTTACAAAACTGACTCCAAATATGATGTAGATTCACTGGGTTCCCGCTTGTACATCGAGTTTTGTTACCCGGTGAATATTATGTGTTTAATATTATTTACCTTAAATGCTGTCCATTCCATTTTAATTTCCTCCAACGGAATACACTGAGTTCCTACCAATATAGTACAAACAAACAGTAGCAGCTTCATTGTCTAGAGAATATATTCAAATTAAACAAGGATTAATAAAGGTTTAATTATTATTTTTTCATAACTTGAAAAATACTAAATATAATAATTTATAAAATATTTGATATCCCAACAGAGACAGAGAAACTCTGGAAACCAATGTGGGTTATCTAGCATTGGGTATAAATAATCCAGTAATTTGTCTACAAGTATTTGTATTCATTTCAAAAATGTTGTTTATAAAGTATTTGTTAAAGAATGTGGAAAAGTCAAATGTGTAGGTTTTTGAAAGAAATGTGAATATGACCGTATGTAATATTATAGCAAATGGAGACAGATTGAAGAAGGTTAAAGAATTTGTATATTTGGGAAGTATGTTTACAAGAGACGGAAATGTGGATAAGGACATTGAGAGAAGGGTTAGTGCCGGAAACAGAGTTAATGGTGCCTTGAAATCGATAGTGGCAAATAAGAACTTATCGAAAGAAGCAAAATTGGCAGTACACAACGGAGTTCTGGTACCAACCCTTATGTACGGTAGTGAAGCGTGGTGTTGGAAAAAGAAGGATGAAAGTAGACTGAATGCTGTTGAAATGCGATCTCTCGGGCGAATGTGTGTAAAGACTATGTATGATAGGTGTACAAATGTCGAAATTAGAGCAGAGTGCAAGGCTTGAGATAAGCATTATCGACAAAATTAAGAAAGGGCTTTTACGATGGTTTGGTCATGTGGAGCGAATGAGTGATGAAAGAACGGCTAAAAGAAGTTTAAATGCAAGTGTGCCGATGTAGAAGCCGAGAAGGCCGAGAAAGACATGGCATGACCAAGTACGTCAAGTACTTGACAGTGGACATGTGAAAAGTCGGAATAACCGGCGTAGGTGCATGAGAAGATGTAAGAATGTAGAGCGTGTCGTTTTACTGATAGGCAAATGACTACTGGAAGATTTTATTTGCGACATCAATTTATAGCAGATTTACAATGATTAATAAGCAACTAAAGGTACTACAGATTGATCCAAATAGATATAAAAAAAATATAGAAAACACGTCATAAAATCCGTAGAGATAACGTTTTAGAATTGTTCATGTTTACTACTACTACTACTCTCCCTAAAACGCGTCCAATGGTGCATAAGGCACTAAATTGCTACGCCAAGTGCATTGAATCTTCATAATTTATTACATGATGGCAAGATGTCTTACGCTTCGGCGCAGTCGCAGGTAAATATTATTACGGGAAAATCAAATTGAAAATTTATAATAATTTCATATTGATAATCCCCATCGGTAATCGAACACCAGGCCTCATACGTGACAGTCAATCGCGCTAAGCCACTACACGAGGCGGACATGTTAGTGTTTTTGCATGAGCAAAAACCTAATAATAAAACTTATATGATTGGTTAGATTTTTTAGACATCCTTGCACAAACCTTAAAGGCGAGGAGTTCTATTGTCATCATCATCATCATACCATATCCGCTACCTATGTGAAGCATATGGAATCCACAAACTGGCTCCAGGCCAAGCGATTGTTTGGTTGATATCCCTCCAGTTCTATTGTAATTAGCGGTAATTTTGGTAGCAGTAAAATCCACCATTTTGGTGTCCTTTGAAAGAAACATGTTTTGAAATATACTGTTGTAATAAATTATAACAAATTATGTCGATTATTATTTCCTTATTACTTTTATTTTATGTGTTTGGCGTAATTTATGGGTTTTTGCGATAAAGAATCTTCACATGTATACGTATTTAAGTATGTAGGTTCTTTATAAATTATATATACTGGGGTACTTATTGCTATTTCTTCTAAAACTTTTCATCATCATCATAATTCCATATTCCACAAAATGCCTCCAAGCCAAGCGATCTGCTACGTTTCCGTGCATCCTGGTTAGGCCTACGCCTACGCCTACGTCAAGTTCTGGCAAGACTTTTAGCTTACCAAAACCATTAATACTAAGCTGCACTAACTCAAAAAGGTCAACTTTGTTATTTTGATTTTGGTGCTGTTTTATTGAAACTGAATTTTTATAAATTTTATATCTCGGCATAGAAAAGAGATAGAAAGACGTTTCTTGGCCAGAAAAGTGGCGGTCGGGTTCGGTGTGAGTTGTAACGTGGTAGGTATTCTTAGTTTATTTTCGACACATTAAGACTTAGTTGATTTTTTAAATGCAGTAAATAATCACGAACCATGGCATCGGTGTCATCTTTTTATGAATATTTTGATTAATAAGTGAGATGCAATCATTATAAGAACTATTAACTTAAGAACAAATCCCGTAACAAATCTCAAAAATTATTATATCTCATTTATTAATAATTAACCAACCGACCGACCGAATTTGTAATTTATAAAATTTATATGTTGAATTTTTTTACAGTGAGAGCCCTCCCTTTCCCTAGATTGTTTTAAAGACTTTTGAGTTTTTTTAAAGCTAATCCGCGAAATTTAATAGATTCAGTTTTAACTGGAAAAAGCGGAAGAAAAGAAGGTTAAATACGCGACCAAATAATGCTTTCATTGTCATGAACACATTCACCCCAACCTGCTCAAGAATCTGGCCCAAATTTACAGTGATAGGGATATTAGTAATTCTACCCCTCCCGCCCGCCCCCCGCCAACCATATATTTTGAATTTTAAAAAAATCTCATTGATGCATCATGGGGGTCTCCTGCATGACATTATAGAAGGGATGGCTGTGGGGACAAATTCCAGAAGGCGCCCTCGATGATAGTATCTGCAGCAAGTGTGTGAGGGCATGAACCCAGCCTCATATACTGAGCTGAAGAGGGCTGCGGAGGAGAGCGTAGTGGAAATTACGATGCCGAGCCTTGCTGCAGACCAATCCTTCATGATTGAGACATCAAGGAAGAAGATATAACTGGTATTGGCTCGAAACAGGCGCAAGGACTGTTTCCATTCCGCTTGCTTTATTATCTTAATTTTTTCGGGTTTAAAGCTACCTTCAACTTCCACCAAAGATAAAACAAATTGACTGTAGTAAATTACGCTGTTCTGCCGTCCGATGACTAAAATGCCTTTAAGAGAAAAAAAGCAAAGTTTTGTCTGCAAGGAAAGAGATTTCTTCTAGAAGCTATAAAGAATCGTAGTTTTTTTGTTGTTGGATTCCAAGAGCTAGGTCCAACGAAAATCGTAATTCGTTCAAGTTTTCAGAGACAACATTTTTCAATTTGACATCTCAAGAGAGATGAGAAGTTTGGAAGGAATATGGATATCTAGGCGTTTACAGGGCTTATGACCTGTCATTGGGTGGGTTAAGTGTTGTAATACATTAAGTGGCCACTTAACCCAGCCAATGACAGATCATAAGCCCTGTCAACGCCTAGATATACATTCATATACATATATTCATATAGATATACATTCCCTTCCAAACTTCTCGTCTCTCTTGAGATGTCAAATTGTAATTATTAGCCCGTAATGGGTGAAATCCAGTTTTTGTCTACAAGTATTTGGACACACTCAAAATGTTGTTTACAACATTTTCCCCCCATTTAGCTCGTTGAACGTTTTACGATGACCAAAAGGCTAAAGGTCGTACAAAACTTTACGACCTTTTTGTCTTTTCAGCAGGATCGGTTGGGAAAATATATGGAAACACCTTCAAAAGGTGATATGAAAATAGCCTTAAATATTATTACCATAATTTTGAGGCACATTCTATTAGAAGATTTTGTCAGATAATTTTTCAGATCCCTTCATTTTATATCAATTAGCCATCATAGAAAATAAAAGAAAACTTTGTTAAATAAATTTAATTATAATATGTCACAATTATTACAATCATAAATAGTGCTGACAAAGCCATCATAAATTCACACTTAAATAATTAGAAATACATTCGGTTATTACAAATCGAGTGTCGTTAATTCTATAAATTCGATTTATTTATAAAAATCAATTGGCACTGGGAATTAAAGAGTTAAGTTTATACAAGTATACAAAGTGGTGGGACAGCACACAAATTATGTCACTTAATCCTATAAATCTGAATACACGAAAACTTCTTTAGTGGGGGCTGTCTTGCTATCTGCAATCATTGACACAGATCTCTTCAGACCCATTTGGATCTTGGCATTACCCAAACTATTTGTTAGTTTTATTACCCTGTCTAAGACCAAACTTCCCACTGCTTTGGGTTGTCCATTAGAGATATTAGTAAAATGTTTCGGTTTTATTTCGTGCATTGCATTTGTCGGTTTGTTAAAGTCTTTCATACTGTTAAAGCTAGCTATTAACTCCTTCGCTGAAGAGCTGTTGTGCGTTACTGCAGAATCTGATCTGCTCATCACTAGTGGCAGATCTTTGATGTATTCATTTCTAGGCTCTGAGAGAGAGTTGTATCGTTTGAGGTTAATGTTGTTAGCATAGCGGAAAAGTGACTCCTTCATCACTTGAACTCGAACGTTGGTTTCGTTGATCTGCAAACAAAACAATGAATTATTTTAAAAATTCACTTCTCCAATGAAGATATATTGCAGAAAAAATCAGTATGACCAATAATAATTGCAAAATAATATGAAATACGTATTATGGTGATGATAGCGAAGAAAGGTGACAAGAAAGGAAAAAAGCTGATGATAAGACTTCACAATAAAGCTTTTACGAAGCAGTGTAAATCAGACACACACATGACTGATATGTGTTAGAGCTTATCTACCTTTTCGTTGATACTGCATTTGCCATCAAGACCGTTATATTATTTTTAAATAAGTATTTTAGTTTTCACACAATGTCCCTTGTTACGAAACAAACCAAAATTATAATTTCAATCTCATTTCGTTAACGAATATTTTCATTATGACTAACAACAAATCTAATGAATTAAAAAAGGTTGAGTTTTTTTGGTCTTGTCATACAAATGTATGAATGCAGTTTTCCCGAAGCTCTCCATGGTAGGAGATTTTTTTGACTAGATGAACTGTTCTTGGGGCTTGTTGATTGAGTAGAATCATTTCTTCTCTCTGTTTTTTCATTTCTTTGTACTTTAGAAACAGGACTTAATTTCTAGTGGGAAAAAGGAAACATTAGTTATTTTCAGAATGGATTAGTAGATTAAAGAGATTTAAGCAAAACTGTGTCTGAAATTACCCAATAAAAAAATATTGACTTTTACTTTTACTTTTCCAATCCGCTATATATTTACTACAATCCATTCAAACACAGGTTCACATAAAATCATAGAAATATATTATAAGAGTATTTAGATTTTAGAAATAGTTTGTATTATAGTGAAATAAATATTGTATAAAATAAGTGTATATGTACAAGAAAATACAATATTTTGATTAGTTACCTGTGCTGGTTTTATTACATTATCAACTGGGATACCATTTTTATTCAAACATGGTCTACTTTCAGGTAATTTCTGCAAATAAATAAAGAGGTTAGGTGACATTGACCTTAAAAAAAATTGAATAAATTAAAAAATCAAACATCTACATAGTTAATGGTGGAAATTGCAATGTAAATTAAGTACATACTTGTGTTAAGTAATTATTTAAATTAGGGTACTTTTTAATGTATTATGACTGTTCCACCAAAAAGCGTTAAAAATACACCTCTTGGAAAACGCAGGTTTTTTTAATAGTTAGAAAATATTTGTTAATAAAAATGTATCCTTGTATTTTATGAGACCAACTTATATAATATTCATGTACCTATTTATAATATTACGTAGGTCCACGTTCGTGTCCATTTTTGGTGTATATTCGATAGAAACAATACAAAGTGTTAGTTGGTGACACAAACATAACATAGAAAATGATTTGCACAAACTCAACATTGACATTTTTTTTTGGTTTCAACTATTCTTATTTACTGATAATAAATCCTTTACCTGGTTTTGAAGAGTCTGATTAGCACTGCACTCCAAATAATTATTTAAAATTTTATTATTTTCCAGTACTACATTTTCTCTATCAGAATTCGCCACAGACTTATTTTCAACTTCAAGTTTAGTAACTTTTTTCCTAATTGTTTCTGCTCTGGGCTTTGGTGGCATTCTTGGAGAAACATTTGGTTTTCTTTTAGGAAGTTCTGGTTTTCCTACTTTTAAAGTATCCTCTGATTTTCAGTACACAATTGGTTAAAATTTTTCATCTTGTATGTTCGAAAGACTCAATTCTTCTTCTGCTGAAGGTAAATTCTTGAGATTTAGCTAACTCTGCTTGTAAATTTTCTACCTCTATTGTTTTATTTCGTATTTCATCAAGAAGCGATTTACTTTTTTCATCTACTTCAGTTTTTTGCCTTATCAATTCGTCGGATACTTCAATCAGCTTCTTCTCTAAAGTATGAACCTGTCGAAAAATTGCGTATTGATAAACCATCACAATCTACATCATAAGTAAAGTATTGATTGACTTTTGTGAGTTTAAATGAATCATACTGATACACCTTTATTTAGGGATAGTAAGCAGGTTCAAAAAAATATTACATTAATCATTTGGTGCTGTAGGTTTTAGTAACACAACATGTAATGTGTAGAATTAGGTTACAATGTTAAAAACAAGAAAACTCGCCCATTTCTAAACTAAAGAGGTAAAGCAGTTAGCAAATAAAGAAAATTAAATCTACAAAGAGTTTTAGATTTAAGCGTGGACAAATACTGTATTAAAAAGTGCTTTTTCAGTGCATATGATTACATACCTCTTCTAGTAATGCTGCAATAGTTACTTCTTGTTCCCTGACTTGTTTGTGAGCTTTGATCAAATCTTTTTTGAGTATAGCTACTTCCCTGGAGCAAGAGTCTTCAATTTCTTTCTGCATATTTTGGTGCTCCAATAACTCTTCGTGGATATTATCATTAGTTCTCTTCTGGTATGCTAGTTCCTTCTGAAATATGATTGTGAACTTATTTAATGATATTGATCTAAATTATTTTTACCATCATCGAGCAGAACTCCTATATTCTATAACATATTGTATATATATACTAAACAAATACTGGTATAAAATATTAGACACATTTTTTTCAAATCTAGGGATTGAAATGGAATTGGAAATGATACATTCCACATTCGTTGTATGTTTGATTAGGAACTCCTCAAAACGTTAGGATGGTCTTTGGATAGGTATTGTGATAAGGTAAGGCAGGGGACGTATGAAATAGTGTCTGCCAGATAGGATGATAGGATGATAGTGTGAGATGCACACATGCGTTCTGTCCCCTCCCCTCTTTTCCCTAATCCCCCCTCCATTGAGACCCTGACCGCGGATGCACGGATGGATGTCTGGGAGGGGGGGCCTAGCGAGGCGGGATACCGGTCTCTCCACACGGGTGGTTGTAATTACTAATAAATAATGATCGGGGTAGAAACTAATATACCCTACTACTGTTAATTTGGGCCGACTCTGGTTGGTTTCGGTGATGGAAACAATTACAATTATAATACATAAGCCGAGACAGTGGTAGGGGTACAATGAAAGCATTTGTTCGCGTACATAATCGTAAATTCATCCGTATTTTTATCACACTAAACAATCTTAAAATCGCGGTTTAGCTTGTTGAAAAAATCGGTAGAGTTGGCTGGACTGAAAAAAGACTCAATAGTCTTTAAAAACAGTCTAGGGAAAGGGTGGGGCTTTCATTGTAATTATAAGCCCGCAATGGGTGAAGTCCAGTTTTTGTCTACAAGTATTTGGACACACTCAAAATGTCGTTACAAAGTTATTTAGTCTGAATTTCGTCTCGCTAAAAACTATGTACCTACTTTAAAAAATTACGAAAACGTAAAATACTTTAGGTGAGCAGAAATTTGATGAAGTATCAGTGCCTACTATTTGAAAATTATACATAAATAATTGATAAATTATGACAGTAGTTGCAGTCAAAGACTGAAGACATTTTTGACTTTTATGGTCAGAGTCGGATTTACAAAAATTGAAGTTTAGAGTCAGAATACAAGTTTTTTGTCGAATTTCATACGAATTTAAAAAATAATTGCTTTAAGAGTCAGAGTTAGTGTCGGAGCTCCAAGTTCTTTGTTCAACCCAAGGTCCAGTGGAATAAAACATTTAACCAATCTAAACTTTAATGGAAATAAAATTGCAAATATATTTTTTTACCTTCAGTTCTTGTTCATTATCATCCATTTGAGATTTAGTCTGCAGAAGTTCCAGTTGAGATGTGGTCAACTGTTCGGAAAGTAATTCCCTCTGTTTGCTGAGATCTCGCACTTCTTCTAACATCTTCTTCTTCTCGTACTTATGAATTGATTCATTCTCTTCTATCTCTTGCATCTATTGGAAATACAAAAAGTGTGAATGTTTGATTTTTGGAAATCGAAGACAACGCTAGCTTTTACTATAAATAAAAGTGCTCACCATAAATTCATAGGTAATACAATCCAGGGCATGCTATGATGAGAAAAGAGATTTATCAAGATGCACATAATCAAAAAGATTACTAATAGAAGAAAAATTGTTTTTTTATGGACAAGGAGCCAATATGATGATAGTAGCAGTTACAAATTTCTCTAGGAAACTAAAATTGATTTATTTTAAATACTATCAGTTTATTATCATATTCCAGCTAAAAAATGAACCCAATTTATTTTGAACAATGACAATTTACAATTCTACTGGAATATGATTGAATTACGTATTTATTAAAGCAGTATGTTGTTATAGAACCCGAGCATAAAAAAAGTGAGCATAATTTAGTGAGCTCAAGTTTGTACTTTATATTTTTTAACTTAAGTCGGGTTTTGCTGTACTTGGAAGTAGTCAAATTATTTGTCACGAATATACAAAAATATTGCATACTTGAATATTTTCCAATTCGTCAAAAATGAATAATTCATCAACCATAGCTATAGGTATTCCAAGCGTTTATTTTACTTTTGACAGATGGGCGCCTATAAAGTTCCGTAATTATTGGCAGGCAACCATAGACCGAAAAATGCAAAACTTTATGTTTTTGTCTTTACGATAGTGAAGCACATGTTCTTTAGCTCCGATATTTATCGATATCGATGTTTATTGAGGATTATCCAAGTTGATTTTTTCCATGAAAAAATATAAAATGTGATTTAAATTAAAACCTATTTGTTTTTTTTTCTTTTTTTGTCGTGACACAGAATTTCTCAATTTACATTACGACAATAAAATAGTCCTATGCATATTTGGGTTTTCTGTAGCTCCTGCACCCGATGACAAACTCCAATGAAGGAGTTTATCGGGACTGTATTTAAAGTTTCTTTTGTAAAGAAATTATGTATTTTTTGTAATATTTTTTATTGAATAAAGACTGTTAAAAAAAAGTTTTACGGCAGCGCTTTCGTAGTATAAACATTGCTTTAAACGTCTGAGTATGTTTATAAACTACAAAATGTTGAGCAAAAATAAAACATTAATGTGTTAATTTGATGAAAACTTCTTCATAAATAAAGTCGATTTTTATGAGAAATCGATTCGGTAACGCATTAGGACATCCCTAAACGACACATAATCGATCTGTCAAAAGTCAAATAAACGCTTGGAAAAGGTATAATAATGAGATTAAGCTCTTACTGTTAACTTACTTTTAAATGTAGCTGTTCATATTTTCCCTTCCAGCGATTTCGGTCCTGAATTAAGTGGGTTTCGTTCTCCTCGTTTTCCTTGATCTTCTGTTTGTAAGAGAACTCCATATCTGCCCACATCTCGTCTCCTTTGGTGAGGGTCTCCAGGAACGCCAATTCTCGCTTTTCCAGTTCTTCTATTCTCTGCTTCATCTTTACTTCGTTGGATATCAATTCCTCAACGTGGTTTTCTGCATTCTCTCGCTCCGCCATTTGAGGCTCCTTTAAAATATAACACAAAACGTCAATAAAATGAAGAATGTCATGAATACAAGATTGGGAGTAACCGAAAAGTAAAAGAGAGAAAATTGTACATAATAAATTCCTACAATGGAATGAAAAATAGACAATGATTATACATTTTTACATTTTGAAGACCTCACATCACAACATGTCAAATCAGAGTAGTGATAGTTTGGTGTGGCGAAAAATTGTGATCTTTTAAAAATATTTTTTAAATAATTTTATTCACATACGTATCTTTGAGTATGGAAAACCATGCAGTATCTTTGATATATTACGACTTAACAGTATTTTAATCACCAGGCACCCTAGGTGGTTTTGACACTTAAATATTTTGATTTCATCGATTTCGATGACAATTAAATTTTTTATAATTGTATTTACGTTAAAAAATTCGTGAAATTAAAGATATCGGAAGAAAAACAAAAGGACACTAACCGGATTAAACTCGTTGTTAGATAAATTTTCATTATTTAATTGCTTCTTTGATCCTGTAGAAGTCCTGATTTCTCCAGCCCCACGGTAAGTTCTAAGTAATCCTCTTTTCGTGTAAACTTTTTGGCATTCCCCGTTTCCACCAAGAGAACTAAAGAAACAAACAAATAATCTTTTAACGTTAATAATAGCAAACGCAAAAATAATTGTTGGCAAATAAAAAATACAAAATGTCTGTCTGAATTATAAAAAAAAAAAAGTTTTAAAAATTACCTGTTTAACTGTTTTTCTATTATTAAAGATGTCACTTTCCTGGACCCTGACGTCTCTCGGTACCCAATCATAAGGAGAGGCTTAGAGAAACGTTTGGACTTGTTGTTTTGCTGACAATTTTGGCAATTTTCAGTATTGTACAATTCCTGTAATTGAGATAAATCAATTTATCATAACATTAGAAGCAATTTTATTTCTATCGAAGAGCCTACTCGTATGAAGTATTAAAAAAAACTTTTGGTTGTCTGTAAAGTCGGTTTACGGACGATAATTTTACGTGATAACGTCATAAGAAAACATTGATGAAAAATAGCATACTTTTATGAATTTAATTATCATTATTTTGTATAATACAAAACAGGAGTTAATTGAAAATTACAATTTTTTCCATAAATTAACATTTTTTTTCACTTGTTAATTTCACTTTCCATTTGTAGCTTGTGCTTGTTTATCGATTTATAAGACGATATCACGTCAATAATATGCAATTGCCTACAGAAATAGAAACTTTGGGATGATGTTTTTGTAACACACAGTTGGATTCTCGATTGTCACCTGGTGTTTTTACTATCAGTATTATTTACGAAGTCTGATATCTTAACGCTTATATCATGGCACACAACAGTTTTAACGAAACATGTTTCTTTTAAGTTTATTTGTGAAATAAAGTTAGGTAAAGTTGGTTTAGAAACTCACATTGAAATTAAGCCGCGAGTAATCTTGGATTAGCTGGAACAGGTTATAATAGATGAGGGCAGGTACAGTTTTCTCCATAAACCTCAACTTCTCTCTGAGGACTCTCGTCTTCTGTTCCAGTTCCATGTTCTTGTTCTCATACTCTTCTACCAGTCCTCTGTAGCACTCCGCATCGTTACTGGCGTTGGTTCTCTGGTCATCCATATCACGGAGCTTGGCTGTCAGGATATCAAACTCTGCTTCTAACCTAAAAATTCATAAATTGATGTTCAGTTACTGCTGTGTGCTTATCATAAGAGGCTAAATTGGCAGTTCATAATGGAGTTCTGGTACCAACCCTTATGTATGGTAGTGAAGCGTGGTGTTGGAAAAAGAAGGATGAAAGTAGACTGAATGCAGTTGAAATGCGATCTCTCAGGCGAATGTGTGGTAAGACTATGTATGATAGGTGTACAAATGTCGAAATTAGAGCAGAGTGCAAGGCTGAGATAAGCATTATCGACAAAATTAAGAAAGGTCTTTTACGATGGTTCGGTCATGTCGAGCGAATGGATGATGAAAGAACGGCTAAAAAAATATATGATGCGACTGTGCCTGGATGTAGAAGTCGATAAAGGCCGAGAAAGACATGGCATGATCAAGTAAAACAAGTGCTTGAAAGTGGGCATGTAAGAAGTCGGAATAATCGACGTTCGTGCATGAGAAGATGTATAAATGTGTAGAAGCAAGAGAAGTATGCCAGGACAGAGTGGTGTGGCGTTCTATCTCTCTGCCTACCCCTTCGGAGAAATGGCGTGATGGTTAGTTAGTTAGTTAGTTACTGCTGTTTTAAGTCATCATTTTTTATGTTTACCCGTCAAAACTTTTGGATGAAATTTTATAAATTCTGGAATAAAGGGTTCAGGGTTGATTTTTTACTATAATAATATTGCACGTTGGCCAAGAAAGTTTTACTTGACAGTTTCTGAAAGGGTATCCAGTACCAACTACAATAACGGAATCACTAAGGTTTATACAATGTTTTAAAACAATACAATACTTACTCCTGGCAGTGCAATCTGGTATCGTTTTCAGCTTCTTCAAATTCACAACGTTCTTCTTCAAGCAGAATATACTTCTTCTTCAATTTCGATAAATCAAATTCTAGATTCTGGAAAAATAATTTAAACATTTTATGAATCTGAATTTGACAGCGAATAGAGAAATCAAAGATGATTGCTTCTTGTAATTAACATTTTTTTTTGTAAATAAATAGTTCAATTAGATGTGAAAAATTAAATAATATAAATTATACATTTTCATAATTGAAGTTGTTCATATGGCATTGACAGTTTTCAAAGTTATTTGTGAATAAATAATGTAATAAACGTTACCTTTATTTTCGATTGCATGTCGATTTCCCTTTGCAGTCTTTGAGCCAATTTTTTCTCTCTCACATCGTCCGAGCTTTCGTAAACTGCGATTTTGTTTTCCAAAAGCGTTATTCTGTTCGCACTTCGAAAATGCCACTCTCTTGTAAACCGTAAAGCATGTTTTTCGAATCCTCTTTAAGTAAAATGCTTACGTGATCCGTTTCGTCAATACTTGAAACGGATTTAATGAGATCAGATTTGTTTGAGGATTTCTGAGAGTATGGTGAAATGGTGGCTACAATCTTTCTCGATTTTGTTTCTAATTCATTTTTACTGAAATCACTATCTATTGTCTTCTTATGTTTAATCTGCAATAAATTATTATCATTTAGAATCAAGGTTATTTTACTTGATGACTTGTTTTAAATTTGTCATCAATTTAAAATAAAAACTCCCTCACTAATTCGTACATTTTTAAGAAATATCTGAAGCATTAGTAACTCTTCTCAAATCTTTAAAACACCCTTCATTCATCTTCTTTCCTATCCCATTTCATCCTTCCTCTTATCCATTTCCCGATGTCATATTTTAGTGTATTTTAAACTGCACATAAACTTATTAATAATGCGATGTAATTTTAAGCTTCATCTCCCCACTAACACTCTGGTTGGAAGATATTGCTTAAAAGCAATAAGCCCGCCCTTGGTATGTAATTGAACATGATGTTTTAAATAGGTAAATAAATCAATGTTTATAACTGAGATTTATTTTTCTAAACTACAGTATGTGTATCTAATATTAAATGCAACATAGTAACGATTCTAGTCCATTAAAGCATACAAAATAGATATTCTAGCCCAATGGAGAGTATAATTCGAATAACTGAATAATAAAGTCATCATTAAATAACCAAAAAGTAATATAATTATGGTAAATCGATTTATACTTTTTTGATGATTTTAATGGGTAATTCTTATTTGGCTAAATAGTAAAGTACCAACCGTATAAATATCGTCATCAGTGAAGCTGCCACTTAAGGCCTGAAGATTCCACAAGAGCTGCAGAACTTGCTCCAAGCAGATTCTATCACTCTCCGAATGTGTCCTAAGCTTCATCCTCTCCAACTTGTACCTAATATCCTCACTATGAGACTCCGGATCGAGAATTAAGCTTCCACCATTATCCATCAGAAGAGGGTTGACATCCTTATGGGCTTCCATTAAAATGGCGTCGCAATCTGCGAAGTTGGCAGTTGGGGTTGTCAGGATCCTCTGGTTCTTCGTGTGTGGAGACGATGGTCGAGTTGGAGACTTGTAGCCGGAGTCTGACCTTCGCAGTTGAGGAGAACTACGAGTGAAGTTCTTCAGCCGGTTTTCTGGCGATGTGCATCCTGAATCGGAGTCTGTCAGCTCTTCTAGAGAATTCCGCGAAATAAACATCTTAACGTTAATGCTGTTTGAGCTAAGAGAAGACAGCTTTGTAGTAATACTTGTTTGAGGTACGGTTTAAAAAACAGCTCGACTACTGTAGTGCAGCGGCTTGCGAATTAATTAATAGAATAATTTTTCCAACAATAAATATTTTTTCTATGGCAACACAGCTATGAGGTTGAGATGGATTTATAATTTTAGCTGGTTCGTATAACCTAATAGATCCAGGAGACTTGATCACAAGAGGGGAGTAATATTATCAAAATACACGAATTAAAAACAAAACTGGTTTTAATTTTTATGATTTCTACCGGGAATCAATCCCTAAAACCTCCGTCGTGTGAATTCAGAGCCTTATCAATAAAAGTGTCGTTTTCTATACAATCTACTGCAAATATTATCTTAATCTTCTCTAGCCTGTCGCTGGTTACGAAATCTTAAAAACGATTAAAATAGCGTTTTATACTGAAGTGTTTGGGTTCTGGAATAATTATCATAAACAATTTTTTTTTTTTCATTCGACAAGTGGTCAATGAATAGTTAAGCTTAGAAATTAAGTAACGGGATGGCAGAGGGGCGCGCGGCGGGGGCGGAGGCCTTTGAATTTCTTATCCAAGGGGATGGTTTTGGAAGCACAGTCTTCGTTCTTTTCCTTTCCTTTTGTGTGGGGTTGAAAAGATTTTCATTTCTATGGTTTTCGAATTTAATGCTAAAATGAGAAAAAGGATCGATGAAACGTCATAAGGTCGTTACTTCCAGAAACCATGTTTAGGGGTCTGAGCTCGTTTTAAGTGTACAAAATACTGGATCACTTTTCGATTTCATTCAATTCGAATCATTTTCCGAGACAATCATTTACTATTTTTACTGGCATAGGTCAACAATATTGAATTGAAATTGATATTGTTTGTTCTCCTTCATGGCTATTTTCTAGTGTTGGCTAACGCTTACTAGAAGAAAATAAATTACTCTCCGTAAATAATGTGCTAATCAAACTTCTTCAGAAAGTTTTTTTGAAAAATTTTCCTTGACATTTTTATATCCACAATTATCTAAGACTTACACTTTTATATATATAATGTACATATCGTACCATGTATACTATACTGCACTAAATCTTGATTTGTCGTAATAAACTAAAAATACCAGGATATAGTCATATGTGACCACCACATTTCTGTCCAAAAAATATGTTTCTATCTCTTTCTCTTATGTCGAGATATTTAATAAATAAAAAAAACGATTTTCAGGAAACAGTAGGTACTGAAATATTGTTTTTTTTGCGATTTTCCGAAAGTTGACTTTTTTGAGAGAAAATACAATTTAGAATTCATGGTCCGATATGTAGGTAAACACGAGAGAGTATTCTAACCAAGATGTTACCAAATGTTTTTTTTCGTTTAAATCTTCATGACATGCGAATAGTGTGTGTTTTATATTAAAGAAATATTTAAAAAATGCATTACTTGCCAATTGTCAGAAAACACACGTTTTTTTAAAAGGACAATGGTTTCTATTCCCTTTAATTTTTTTAAATTTTCTTTGGCGGCTTTGAAAAGGACACTAGTAACATCTGGGTTTTAAAGCACCTACCTTGGATTTTTAGGATATCCATCTAATACCAATAAATTTATTCACAATGCAAATCTTTTTCAATCCGTTTTTAGAGAAGTATCATTTCTAATAATAAGTTAGTATGCTTACAATATTGACACCACTTTCAAGCCTTTCCTAATACAAAATTATTTTACCAACTTAATTAAACGGGATAAAATATTATGCATGGAGTAAAAAAACTCGTAGTACAACCCGAAAACTGGTGAATCTACATCATATTTAGAGTCGAATGTGTTATATGACTTTTTAATCTGAGCTTGAAAATTTTTTTTCTTCACATTAAAGCTTTCATATAATATATAACTAACTAACTAACCATCACGCCATTTCCCGAAGGGATAGGCAGAGAGGATAGAACGCCACACCACTCTGTCCTGGCACACTTCTCTTGCTTCCTCTCCACATTCATACATCTATCTTCTCAGGCACGTACGTCGATTATTCCGACTTCTTACATGCCACTTTCAAGCACTTGTTTTACTTGATCATGCCATGTCTTTCTCGCGGCCTTCCTCGATTTCTACATCCAGGTACAGTGCATCATATATTTTTTTAGCCGTTCTTTTCATCATCCATTCGCTTCTACATGACCGAACCATCGTAAAAGACCTTTCTTAATTTTGTCGAAAATGCTTATCTCAGCCTTGCACTCTGCTCTAATTTCGACATTTGTACACCTATCATACAATGCAGTTGAAAAGCGATTTTCTCGGGCGAATGTGTGGTAAGACCATATAATACATAATTTCAATAAACTCCGTACCTACTCAATTTTCTCGAAAACTAAGGGTTAAAAAAAAAATTAAAAAATCTACAGAATCAACTCCAAATATCACGTAGATTCACTGCTTTATATAGGTACTTTTCTCGCAATTTATTTCTTTCCATACATAAAAGCTGGATCAGAATTGATTATTTTTCTCGATTCTCGAGTTCTCTGGCAAAATGAATATTTTTTTAACAGCTCACAGGACAGGAGGCCCAATACAAGAGGAAAAACATCATTAACGCCTGGGCTTTAGAAAACTACGTTTGATTTCTGTGTTCTCACCGGGGATCGAACCCGGAAGCCCCGAATCGTGAGACCGACATCTTAGCCATTGGAGATCGCCGACTTTTAGAATGACGATTTAGAAATGTATGGAAATAAAGAAATTTACAAAAACTGCAAATTTAATGTATTGTCTGTTTAATGTTTTTTTACGATATTAACTAAGTATTTAAAAAAAAGAAACATTTGAGTTCTTATGATAAACTAAAACATCAAGATTTTTGGGCTGCTTTTAAATAGTTGGAAATAACTGTGCCAGAAGGCAGTAAACAAATTGAGCCGAAGTAGGATTCGAACCTAGAGATTCTAATCCGGAGTCCTCGAATCCACCACTAGGTCACAACCTGCTTATAACTTCGGTTTAACTGCATGCATAGCTATACAAATTACACATATTTAGGTACAATATACACCATGACTCCAGAAAACATGCATTGAAAATACTTAATAGATAGATGTCGACATGATGTTTGAAAATTATTCAAGTATTCAGATTATATTTTTCTGTTTGAGGGCTTTCTGATGACGACGATTCGGAGCACATTACAGAGTCCATTTTCTGAGCCTGAATCAGCAGTTTCTGGTCTGATTCTCAAACATAATATAGATATCTGAGCGTTTACAATACGTCAATAGCTGGGTTAATTAGCCACTTGCTGTATTACAACATTTCCATTCCGCCTAGTATTTGATATCTATGTCTGTCTTTTTTTTTATACAAAAGAAACTTCACTTCTTACGACATTCTCAAAAATTTAAATTTTGGGGCTGCTTTCGTCGTCGAAAAAAGTTGGAAATACAATAAATAATTTACACATTTTCGATCATCTGGTATTATTTTACCACATTTTCATAGAACTCTTTTATTATATTCAATTCAGCAAGATGTACAAAATGGTAATATTTTTGGTTTAGGTTTCGCCAAATTTCTAGTTCAGTTTTTCGGTGCGTATAATTTTGCAAAAATGCAATTTTTATCGTCCATCGAAAATGTTTTAAGAAATAATTGTGAAGTCTTGATTCTAAGATTAGCCTAATTTAGTAAATTTCTTCTTTGCTACAGACACCCGACTTACAGAGCCTTTGGTCCATTAGAGATTTCGTAAATAGGTATAATTAATTGCCAATGATTTCACTTTCTGAAATACGATTTATCAATTAATAACAATACTTTTATTGAAATATTAAATTATTAAACAATTTTGTCCTGATAAACTGTAGTTCCATCCAAATTAATGTAATTTTACGTTAAGGTTTTGGAATGGCTTACGTTGTGGTTTTTGAAAAAAAATCCATCGTAAATTTTACATAAAATTTCTTGAACTGCCAAATCGAAAACGCTGCCAATTTTTTAAATATTTTTAAGGTAGCATGAAAACTACGTACTTATATCTTGGTCGAGTTCAGACTCCTGAATTTGATAACAAAATAAATAATTTATCCTACCAATTTGAATTTATTGACTCTCAACAAAAACATGAAAATTTGCAAAAGTGAAAGAATTTTTTTCATTAAATAAATGACATATTAAAATGATTATTGATTTATGTAAGCCAACTTACACTCAATCCACTTTTTTATTACTCCGCAACTAGTTTCGTAAGGCCTGAAACCAAGTTTATTTATTGCTTTGAAGATAATTTATTAAATTTTTCTACAATATTTTGACATTTACTTAAAGCCTTCAAACAGGTTCTAAATTCCCGATAGAAGATAGTAATGCACTCTCATTTTGTAATCCATAAAACGTCATGAATCACTTTTTTATAGCAATATGAATTTATAACCTTCTTGTTTTTCTTACCATAAACTAAAAGTTGCCATTTGGTTTTATGTTTTTTTAATGTTTTATTACATACAGACTTCTGATGCCTCGTCTTACATAACTTGAGGCAACAATTTCGGAAGATTGGTGTATTTTGTATAAATTTTGGAAAAAGCTTGCTATTATAACTGCAGCAGGAGTTTGGTGATATTACTTTGAAGATAATAACACAGAAAATATAATTATTGATGTGATGCGTAATGTTCTAAGCTAAAATATCAAGAAATACAATTTGATGCATTAGCAGCTGTAAAACTGATTGAGAAGAAGTCCCCGAGCGGTGTGAATCAAGGCAGCGTTCTCGTACCGTTATTTTTGTAAACTCGCAGGTAAAATAAATTAACTGTATGGTATTTACTAAAAAAACAGATCTATTTGCCACCACCCTGGGTGTACAATGGGACAGTAGTTCCGAAGTAAAAATTGTATACAACCAAAAACCCAAAAATAAAAACAAACGGCATGCAATATCAGACACAACAAAAAACAGCAATGAAGTTATTGAAATAAGGATGGAAATTCATTGTAGTTTTTTGGATCAATGAAATCCTTCTTTTCCTCTTTATTATCTTACGTTTTAAAAGGAAGATATTTATACTAAAGGAAGATAACAAATAAAAAAGAATGAATACTTATTTTTCCAAAATGTGTAAGTTTTTTTTTTGTCTCAATTCTTTCATCGCAGTTTTTGCCACAAAAAATAAGGCGTTGGGAATCAAAGGGGATACATGTAAATTAATGGAGGCAGGGGATAAGGTTCAATGCCGTAAAACGGCTTTTATTTAATATAAATAATATTACAATAGTGCAAATAATAATATGAGACATTTGTGCAGTAAGTAGGTAAAGCGATCTACTAATACGTCAATTCAATCTTATTTTATATAAACTCCACAAAACATGACAAAATGTAATAAAAACCCACAATATCCACGTGTTAGTTCAATATACATACAGCTGTTTAATACTTGGCAAAAAATCGTACGTTGATTAGAAAAATGACACAATTTAAAAAATGTTTAAATACCATTAGAAATTAATGATTTTTTTGTAATACTGGCACTACACAAAAAATTTCCCGGTTCAAATTAAATTCTTATGGAAGAATTTTGAACTTATAGCTCATAAAAAATACAGCTTTCAATTTCATTGCAAACTACCCTAAATTGTTAATTATAATTTTAGTTTATATTAATCAAACAATACCTACTATTAAAATAAGTTACTTACTCTGAGAAAATTATCCTGAGAGACTACTGTATACTAAAAAATACTGTCTTAACTTATAATATCTTCAAAGACAAGAAATTTAATGGAATCGTTGAATAAAATTAATATCTTAACTAATTACTATCGATTCGGCAGGAAATCAATATTCAAGTTAAATATTTGATTTTCATAAAAAGAAAATCACACAACTTTATGCAAATACATGCGCTTATTTATAAATTAAAAAAAAAAACAGTATTAAACAAATAAACCATTGTATAACTTGTATTGAGTACTCGATTTATTACGACTCTATTATTATTTATTAGCTAGCTACAAATAATATAGCTAAATGCAACATAAAATTAATATTGATTATAATATTTTTTACGTTAATATTTCATGTAATACCTAAACCCTGGACTATGTGAGTTCCTAAACATAATAAGTATTGAAAAAAAATTACAAGTCACTCGATTTTTACAAACCGAAAATGCTTATTAATGGGATTTAATGGATTATATAGAAAATGAACCCTGATCGAAGGTTTGTTTTGTAATTTTAAGCAAGGAATTTTTAAAACTATATTTTTCAGTGGCGTATTTTAAGTTGCCAATTAAACTGTTTGGGTCGTGTCACTTTTCCAATTAAAAAACACGTTTAAATTGAACAATACTGACTAAGTTAGTCTTAAACTAATATCTTCAGCAGTCCTCACTACGGAATACAATCCTTATATTGGACACACACATGCAGGGTGCACTAGAGGTCAGTAACGAACACGCTCCTGACCTGGAACTTTACCTTCTCGCTCGCGTCCTCAAGCTCCAGGCAGCGGAACTCCAGGAGGTCCGCGTGCTCCCGGGAGGTCTTGGAGCTGCTCCTCGAGCTGGGTGGCTCGCAACAGGGCACTCTGGTAACTCGCTGTGGACTGGAAAAGAAAAGAAAAAGTTTAATAAGGCAGGAGGCTGCGGTTGGGCGAAAAAAGGGTAGAATTACTAATATCCCTATCACTGTAAATTTGGCCAAGCTCCTTGAGCAGGTTGGGGTGAATGTGTTTATGACAATCTTATAGGCGAGACAGTGATAGGAGCAATGAAAGCATTTGGTCGCGTGAAAACCATATTTTCTTCCGCTTTTTCCAGTTAAAACTGAATCTTTTAAATTTCGCGGATAAGCTTTAACAAATCGGTAGGTAGAATTAGGCTGGACTGAAAAAAGACTCAATAGTTTTTAACACAGTCTAAGGAAAGGGTGGGACTTTCATTGTAGTATAGACATGTCGCACCATGAATACTGTACTGCACAAAGTCTTAATTTGTAGAAAATAAATTAAGAATACCACGTTACAGCTCACACCGACTGCCATACCTATTTATGTCCAAGAAAAACGTTTTTCTATCTTGTTTCTAATTTTAATAAATATATATTAAATCTCTAAACAGAGATATTTTAAATAAACAACATTTTGAGTGTGTCACTCCAAATACTTCGACGCCTACTGACTAAGTTAGTCATAAATAATATCGTTCAGCAGTCCACGGAAAAAATTTTTATTTGGACATACACATGCATTGTGCACAGAGGTCAGTAACGAACACGCTCCTGACCTGGAACCTTATTTTCGCCTCATATCCTCAAGCTATGGTTGCTAGAATTACAAGGATATAGTTAAATCCAGACTTGGAATCCTCCTCGAGCTACTCGCAAATCGGCACTCTGATTTGCTGGGTTTTGATAAGAATAAGTTTAAAAGGCGGGAGGCTGCGGTTGGGGCGACAAAAGGGTAGATTTACCAATAATTATCAATAAATATTTGCTCGAGCAGGTTGGGGTGAATGTGATTATGACAATCTTAGAGGCGAGACAGTGATAGGGGCAATGAAAGCATTTCTCGCCGTTTAAACCTTATTTTCTAATAATTTTCCAGGTTAAAATTGAATCTATTACAATTTCCCGGATAGAAGCTTTAACAAATCGGTAGGTAGAATTGTGATGGATATCTATTCTGCCCAATAGTTTTAACAGTCTTAAGGAAAGGGTGGGCTTTGGCATTGCCCTGAGTATAGACATGTCGCACCATGTATTCCCTGTACTTAAAATCTTGAATTTGTAGAAAAAAAACAGTAAAATGGCGCGACGTTACAGCTCATGTGTGAACAACTCTCTGACATACCTATTTCTGTCCAAGAAAAATTTTTCTATCTTTGTTTCCACATAAATATTGAATATTCATCTTCAGGCGATATCCTCAGGTGATATTCGGAAGAATCATTGCAATCATAAAGGTTTCTGCTAAAATGCTTAGCAATTTTGGGCGGAATGGATGACAGAGAGTGTTCACATGTGAAGCGTCGCGCCATTTTACAGTAAATTGGCAGACATGGATATCAATTACTAGGTGAAATGGGGAATGTTTTAATACATCAAGTGGCCACTGTTGGGAACCAGCCAATGACAGGTCATAAGCCCTGTAAATGCCTAGATATCCATATTCCCTTCAGAACTTCTCGTCTCTGTTGAGATGTTAAAGAGATATTTATATTTAAAAATATACAGTTTCAATGAAACAGCACTGAAATAAAAATAACACATTTTATATTTTTCAAAATGTGGCTTTTTTGAGTTAGTGCAGTTGCGATGGTTGGCTGATCGGGATAAGCTGGGCGAAAAGGATTGCCGGGAGCAGAAACCAGAAGATTAAAAAAAGTGAAAAGGCATCGTTAAGGAAAGTAAGTTACGACAACTCAATAGACAGAAAGCTGTTGAAACGAATATAAATAACGTAGGCATTAAAAGATTACTCATTCTACCGATAATCTGACAACCTTATATAATATGTATATACATACGCCTAGATAATTAATACTCGTTTAGAGATTTTCTGTGTCTCTGTTGATCATTAAAAAAAAAAAATAGTTAATTTTTGGTAAGCGAATGTATTCTAATAGTTTTTGAATAAATACTTACTAAAGCCAGAGCTTTTTCCAGATCCTGTATTTGTTTCTTAGCGCCTTCTAGTACTCCATCATCCCCTTCCACACTAGAGGGGTCTTGTGGATGATACTGAAAATAATAATAAAAACGCGTGCTTAGGAATTCAGTTTTAATATTTCTCGCAATAATATGCAACAAATACACATTTTAGAAACAAGACTTAAGAAGGGCACTATGCCACGTGACCTGCGGTTGATTCTCCATACAATCGTATTCCTCAATTTTTCCCCTGGAATTTAGCACTAGAGCAATGATTTTTCACAGGTTTTAGATATTGACCAAAAGCGTTTCTGTACCGTCTTATTTTTAAATAACTAATTTAATTTATATCCTTTGACAAGGAAAAATATATCCTATCCTATATCCTTATACATATATCCTATCGTATATTCTTTTTTCTCTTTCCTTTAGAAAAGTAGTAGTAGTAAATAGTAGTCTTTAACAAATAACGAATCAAAAAAATAAGATAGTGTAGTGCCATCTTAAGATCCTGAGGATCCTTTAACCGAATAATTATCTTGCTACGATTTAAAAATATATTTTACAATTTGCAGCATTCCTTTGTAAAAAAAACCACTACCTGCCATTTAAAAACCGTTAATAAGGCTAAAATATTAAAAACGCAAAGACTACATAATAATATAAAAACTCGAGATTTTCCCAAATTTGCTCCTGGTGAAAAATTTTGTTAATTATTTTAACAATACCTTGTTAAACATTTTCAATTTATGTTTTTCAAACGCCCGATTTAACGATAGTAATGTAGTCTTATGGAGCAATGATGCAAAGCGCAGTGCATTGGTACACCAAGTGTACTGAATTTTAATAATTTATTGCAAGAAGGCAAGTAATGACAACATATCAAATATTATTTTACGCACTAAAGGAGAGGTGAGATAAGCATTAGTAAAATGAGGAAAGTATTTAGATCCGCTTGGAAAATTCAAGGCTCTATTCACTATTCACTAGACAAGCCAACACACAAATCACACAGTCAATGATTAATGCCTTCATTACTCATCCATTTGAATCCTTACTATCACAAATAATAATATGACGCTAAGGATAATCTATTTGAAAATTATTGACATAATGACTATTTAAAAATACAGCAAAGGAGCTGGAGGCGCGATGCAGAAAACAAGGTGAGGATCTACAGGACATCCAATCCGCGATAAGGTTGAGAAATAATGACGTGCTGTTCCTTATCACCACAAAACTAACTATGATTTTCATGCCCCACTGTCTCGATTGAGTCGTATTGTAAACTCAAGGCGGGATCTGGACTTATAAGATTTAAACATTCACTGAAGTAGAACCGATCCTGTCTTGAGTGTGTCCACATTTATTCTCACTGTCTTAGCCGGAAGACCATTGATATCCATCAATGCCTTCTCCATGATGAGTTTTTCCGTGGTTTTCTCGTCATCTAAGGCAAATGCAGAGAAGCTCCGAAAATTTCCCTATTTATGCAGACCAATTTTTTTTAATGGGTGAAATCTATTAAAAAAAAGGAATAACAGGATGACCACATTTTGGTATTTTTTTTCATTTTCAGAATAACTAAAGATGGCAGCATATAAAAAAAAAAGTAATGGATAGAACTTATCAAATTGTAGGGAGTGCCGGCTTTATTTTAATATATTGATCAATACCTTTGTTTTATTTCGAGAAAACTTTGGATACTGATAAAATAACCTAACCTAAACTTTAAATGGTATACTTTTTTAGTTAAGTAAACGCATCGACCTTTGTATTATTTCGATGGCAAATTTTAAAATGACATTTTATTGATAACGATACTTAAACTTGTGAAAAAACATGATCTTGTTAGCCCTTGACACTAGGAAAAATTTCCTTCATAACTCTTTTGGACCGTGCATAAACTACGTGTAAGGCTTGAATCTATCAGTATTAGTAAATATTTCTTTGATAAATTAAGGCAATACGTAATGTAAGACAAAATGAAAATGTGTCCAATCACAGTAAATTACACACTTTTATACAACAAAAAAAAATTGTTTTTTAACCGATTTCGATTAGGTTTGATAAAAAGCCATTAAATTTCTCCCAAAAAAATACCTTAAATTAAGTTTTAGTTTCAACAAAATTTTGTTTTTTATAATATTTTTCTTTGGTTGTTTAGCATATAGTCCCAATATATTTTAGGGTGTTATTTAAGAAACTAAACTTTATTATTGGCTGTTATCTGGTTGTTATCTTACCCATAAATCTGGCGAAGGTTGTGGAGAGAGAGAGTTGGGAGCGGATGAGACAGCTGAATCTACGTCTGATAATATGTCCTGAAACCGAAAGCATTATTGTGAATTTAATGTAGAATATTATAAAACTTATTATTCTAAAATGTTATTGCATTGTTAGTAGGGAAAAAAATATCGCGGAATCAGTTGAAAAAAAACGCATTGATAATCATTATCGTAAAATAAATCAAAACTAGAACCTAAATACTGAATAGAATTTATATTCTGATTTTATTTTGAGATTAATTAAAAATTATTTTATGATTATGACTTTCGTCCTTTGAACACCTTATCACAGCAATCTACTTTATGCATGGTGTAAAAATCGGTGAATCTACATCACATTTGGAGTCGAATGTGTGGGTAATATGACTTTTAAATCTGGGTTGAAATTTTTTTTTTTTTATTTCCTATAAAAGCTTTTATAAGTACCGCAGATTAGGTAAAATTGCAAGAATTCTTATTAAAATGGGGTTTCAATTTTTTTTGTTTTTTATGCAATGTATTAATTTGATTACAATCTGCAAAAATTTATCGAAAAAAAAATCAACTTCTTACTCAATTTTCTCGAAAACGAAAAAAAATATTCTTCAAAATCGATTCCAAATACGATTTAGATTCACTGGTTTCCCGCTTGTACATCGAGTTTTGTTACGCCTGTATTTTTATGATCATTAAAACCAATTTATATCTATTTTAATACTTCAAATGAATAATTAAAAAAATACGTGCATAAATTAATTCTTACGCGCTAACCATACCATGTAAATATTTAATATTTCTTAAGGTATTCTGATTTTTAGAATGATGGTATATACTTTTAAATACATTTTTAACTGTGTTATTTATTGCACCATTTGATAATGAAATTATAAGTTACTACTTAAGTTTTGGCAATATTTCTTTGGCGTTTTGACATAGGCTTCAGAACAATGTCAAAAGTGTTTTTATTTGGCAATAAAATGTAAAATTGTGTTTGCTTACCTTGAACAAATTATCTTTCAGGAGATGAGCGCTCAGACGCCTGTCTCTACGGACCTGAAATTATAACACGAAGGTTTTTTTTTAAAATTATCCTATATTACAATGCTTTAGCCATATAATAATAATAATAATAATAATAATAATAATAATAATAATAATAATAATAATAATAATAAGAAAGCTTTTATAAATAGATATTAATGATATTCAGAGAAAGCTGTGGGTTATTAGGCGTTTATTATGACCTGTCCGTATTACCGTGTTACCGAAATTTTATTGTGATATCCCAACAGAAGACAGAGAAATTCTGGAAGCGAAGTGTGGTAAGGCTTATGATCTAGGCGAAAACAGGGCTTAAATGAAACCTGTCCGTAATTACCGTGTTACCGAAATTTTTATGTGCTGGTTATCATCTGTTGAGAAGATTGTTAAGTATTTTTTTGGCAATCATCTTAACCCAGCCAGTGTAGGTAAGGCTCTAATTACTGATCTTTATTCGAAAAAAAGTCGTCAAATGTGAAACGTTTCTGTCATAATTCACACTAATAAAGATCTTCGAAAATTTGTCATGTATGGTTATCAGATGATGGGCGGAATGGGAAATGCTGTAATACATCAAGATGCCACATAACCAGCCAATGGCAGGTCATAAGCCCTGTAAACGCCTAGATAATCTACATTCGTTTCGGAAGTTTCTCTGTCTCTGTTGGGATATCAATAAAATTCCATAATTATTCAAAAATTAAATGAGTACATATTTTAAATAGTAACATTTTTATTGCTAGAAAGAGTTGGACATATTACGGAATGGCGTGAATGGGGCTAAAATGCTGATGAAGGAAGGCATTTTTTCGTTAATAAAAGACAAAAAAATATGTTTGAGATCCTGCTCTAGAGAGAGGGAGTCTTCACTATAAATCAGCCGAGTATTACTTAAATTCCCTTATATGTATACTCCTGGTGTGAACCTGACTTAAGTATACCAAGAAAAAATGCATTTAGCATTCTTTGAAGCAATAAACCTTTATGTCCAGAACATAAACCACGAAGTGACACCACAAGTTCTTCGTATTGTTTTAAAAAAAAAGGACATTTGATTTACAAATTCCCATTGTCAACTGTGAGAACTTAATATTTTAGTGGAGTTCATATTCTCATATTATCACACTTGGTAAAATTCAACACAATACAATATTGAATTATCAATTTTGTAATTTGAATCACACAATTCTTTGTTTTACCAAGAAATTACAAACAACTGTTTCTCAGAAACGTAAAATGTTACAAAGAACGAAAAACTTAATAGAAAATGCATCACCACCTACTATTACTTTAGCTTATCCGCATCCAACAAAATATTTTTATTTAACTTTTATTAGTTATATTCAAATAATTTAATCATGGAATTCCACCAAGTAATGTCAATAAAAATATAACTAACTAACTAACTAACTAACCATCACGCCATTTCCCCGTAGGGGTAGGCAGAGAGGAAAGAACGCCATACCACTCTGTCCTGACATACTTCCTTTGCTTTCTTTTCATGCATACATCTTCTCATGCACATACGCCGATTATTCCGACTTTTAACATGTCCACTTTCAAGTACTTGTCGTACTTAGTCATGCCATGTCATTCTCGGCCTCCCTCGGCTCTACATCCAGGCACACTTGCATTTAAACTTCTTTTAGCCGTTCTTTCATCACTCTTTCGCTCCACATGACCAAACCATCGTAAAAGGCCTTTCTTAATTTTCTCGATAATGCTTATCTCAGCCTTGCACTCTGCTCTAATTTCGACATTTGTACACCTATCATACATAGTCTTACCACACATTCGCCTGAGAGATCGCATTTCAACAGCATTCAGTCTACTTTCATCCTTCTTTTTTAACAACACACACTTCACTACCATACATAAGGGTTGGTACCAGAACTCCGTTGTGTACTGCCAATTTTGCTTCTTTCGATAAGTTCTGATTTGCCACTATCGATTTCAAGGTATAAAAAATATAGGTAAATCAAAATACATAAAATTGCCGACCGAAGATTGCTAAATACGCCCACATCTAAACCCATCTAAACGACGCATAACCCATCACTCACATTACAAATGAATACTTTGAATAAGTATTATATGTGTAGATATAAATACAAACAAAATATATTTTCTACCACAGCTAGGTATATGTTTTTTCAATCACCTATTGCGTATTTTGATACAACCCGCTTTTCTAGCTCACGTGCAAAATTGCCTAACTAAACTTTCAACGAGACCTTTCAACCATTTTTAACACTACTGAACCGAGCATCGATTTGAAAGGATAATAAATTCGGCCATCAGTTATCGATATAATAACAAGCTTACACAATAAAAAACCATATCTTTGTATCGAAATTCATACAAGACAAGCGATTTTTTCACTATCCGACATTTTGAAAGTAAGATCGATATTAATTTTTCATCCCATATGTGTCATGGTCGATATATAAAATTTTTCGGTTGTGAATAGCTTATTGTGTTGTTATCGATATCACAATTGATTAGTTGATATTACTTGAAGCGGGTTATAAACTGTTTAATTTAATTGTTGTACTATGTAATTTTCTAGTAATTAAATTCATAGATCAAAAGTTCAAAAATAGGTTAGATAAAGCTACTCGATAAAAGTACAGGCGAATGAGTGAGTTTTAATATAGTCGAGTAAATATACGGTTTAAGAATGCATTAAAGACACTTCAATAAATTGTTTTTTTTATAAGTAATACTTAGTGTTGCTATTTTACCAAGCATTTTCAATGATTTCGTATTTTTTATGGGAGTTTGATCCTGAGTTGAACATAAATTTGCATAAAACAACAACATTTTGAATGAATACAAATACTTGTAGACAAATTACTGGATTATACCCATGCTGGGCTGATATCAGATATTATTGATATATTATTAATAATATCTGATATCAGCCCAGCATGGGTATAATCCAGTAATTTGTCTATAAGTATTTGTATTCATTCAAAATGTTGTTGTTAAAAATATTTACTGGTAAAAATAAAAAGCAAATAAAAATTGGAGAGACATCTTCAGGCGTCTTCTAGTAAGTAATCAAGTTCGGATGAACCTTACCTACACGAATAAAGTTAGATTGCCAAAAAATGCTTATCTGTCTTATCAACAGATGTCACTATAGGGAAAAAATATTTTAAATATTGAAAATCTGTCGAAAACACAACTCGCATGTGGATTCTTCTGTACAAACTCAACATAAATACAAGTTTCAAAAATTTGTCATACATGGTTGTCAGATGATGGGCGGAATGGGGAATGTTGTAATACATCAAGTGGACACTTAACCCAGCCAATGACAGGTCATAAGCCCCGTAAACGCCTAGATAACCTACATTCGTTTCCAGAGTTTCTCTGTCTCTGTTGAGATATCAATAATATCTGATAAATTTGCTATTTTACCCAAAACAAAAAAAATGTCTTGATATTTAATATTCATATTCAAGGACGCTTTCGAGACATAAAAAAACGCACTCTGAGAGATTTGACGTATTAAAAACTTACTCTTTATAAAAAAAATTCCGGGGATTATCATAACTATAGTTAAATCGTTTTAAAAGAAGTCATAGTGTATAAAATCTCCAGTTCTCAATTTTTGTTCACCATTAAAATTTAATCTTATTGCTTTGTTGGCTAATTATTAATTAGATATCGAGGATAATTGTCAAGAATGTTTTCCAACTCATATTTTAACATTACTATCCCAAGTTCACTTAATGCAACTTACTCCCATACAAACATATTTCTATTGACTGGTCTAATACCCAAGGACAGACATTTGCCATAAAACAAGATGCAAAAGATGCCCTTTGTTTTGTGATGTAGAGTATTGACCTATAAACAAGATATAATTAAGATTAAAAATGGAGATAATTCAAAAGATGCATTTAATTTTTTTAACAGTTACGTTACTTTGCACTTTATGCATCAAGAAATTTGAAGAGAAAAAAGAGGTAGGTGTTTAAATATTACTCAACTATAAGCTTATAATGAGCTTACATTTTGGCTAGAAAATTGCTTAGGAAGATAAAAGTTTAGGGAATCGGCGTAAGACCATTTTCAATACAAAACCTTGCGAGGTTAATGCTATTTATCCGTGATAAAATACGGCGTTTATGCTTTGTTTTGGGGGCATTGTGCATATATCCGCAATCAGCGCACAAAATTGGGGGAGCGCGCTTTTGCGGTTGCGGGCCCTATGGCTTGGAATGCTCTCCCACTAGAAGTGCGCAACTGTGAGAGTGAAGTGATGTTTCGAAAGAAACTTAAGACCCATTTGTTCTCTAAATCTTTTGATTAATTTTTGATGGGTAAATGTATTATATTTTCTACTCACAGAGTGAGTTTCACTCACTTAAAATTTTCCCGAGCCGTTAAATTCAATTAATCTTGTTCTTAAATTCAATATTCAAAGCGCCCTTGAGGTATATTTATACAAAAACGGCGCTGTATAAATTATCCAAAATTAATTATGACGCCAATCCATTAGAAGAATTATCCAAGATTAATTTATGACGCGGTGGGGAAACTCTCCCGTGATTTTACCTTAGCAACACTTTTAGAGATTATCTGATTGGTTGGACATCTAACATCTACCACCTTCAACTAAAATCCTTAACAACCATCATAAATATTATAAATATGCTTAAATCATATCCCCTGCATAATATTATAGGATTGATCCACCGAATAAAGTATTTTCGATGGTTTGAACATCCTTGCAAATAACTTATTTTTAAGGTATACAATGAACTTGGGTACGAGGTGGCTACAAGGGGTTTATGTTATATGTTTAAAGTAAATACTTGATTACTTTGTAGGGTATAATATGAAGGTATTTATCGGATTACAGGGGTCTGTGACCAGCAATAATAACACGGTGATACGTAGGTTATGTTATTATGCTTATGTTGAGTAATTCTTCATCCGGATATCGCCTTACCGGGCGATGAACTACATACACCCATTATGCAATTCATATGTGACACCTTTTACTATCTTATGACCTGTCGTTGGTTAGGTTACGTAGCCATTATTTGATATATTACCGTGTTACCCATAGACTAATTATAATAATATTATACGGGACTAAATGGTTCACTTTGGTAAACCAAATTGATGCCCATGGACACCACCTATCATCGTCTTTGTGATACGATAATGCAAAAAAGGTGGGAATGAAGATGGAGTAAATTTTCATTTGAAACAAAAAAAAAAACTATTCTATTCTACACCAATAAAGATTGATTGCCAAAAATGCTTAACAATCTTCTCAACAGATGTCACCAGTGAGAAAAATCACTTGTAATGTGATATTACGAACGCGAGTTCAATATATTAGTAAGTTCAAATTTTGTCATATATGGTTATCAGATGATGGGCGGAATGGGGAATGTTGTAATACATCAAGTGGCCACTTAACCCAGCCAATGACAGCCCTGCAAACGCCTAGATAATCCACATTCGTTTCCAGAGTTTCTCTCTCTCTGTTGGGATATCAATAATTCAATTCCATTTAGGTAAAAAATTGTATTTAATTAAAACACAAAGAGTTCTTACACAGGTTTTTATTAAAAACACTTTTGTCGTCGACGCGTTTTCGTCTTATAAGGACATTTTCAAAACACTGATTAAAATTAATACAAAAATCTTCTTATATACTAACAAAAATTGCAATATATGTGTTTTAATTAAATACAATTTTTTACCTAAATAAAAATGGAGTTCTACGAACTAACCTCAAAAACAATCAATTCAATTCCATTAAAATAACTGCCAGATTCACTTTTTAGGGCAATTATTAATTAATTTATCCGCCTCGTAGCATAGAGGTAACGCATTTGGCTACCGTGCATGAGGTCACGGGCTCGATTCCCGTAGGGGGCCAACATGAAATATTTATTTACATGTGATTTTAATATTAATATTTCATGTGTGATACCTTGGACTGGTTCTGAAGCGTAAGACTCATCGCCTTTCCTCCAAGTAATAAAAATGATCCAGATTTACTGCACTTGGTGAACCAATGCAGTGCCCTATGCACCATTGGGTGTGGATAAGGGAAAGTAGTAGTAATTTATTAATTTTTCGTTTAAAGTTGTTAGTCGATTAGCTTAGTGATCAAGGGACGCGGAATCAGATGGTCCCAGGTTTAAGTCCTAGAGCATACGATTATTTTTTCAAGTGAATTTAATGAATATTGTAACTGTGATTTTTCGATCTTTCTCTTAACTTGTTAAACTTAAATTTTCTTTCAGTTTTAAAAGCCTTTAATTAAAGGCTTTTAAATAATAAAACGTAATTACGTTTTTGCCACATTGTAAAAATAAGCCATCGACACATTATTATGTATTTTAATGTGACCAAAAACCACATTTAAGGGGCTACTAGGTCCACCCTTTGTTAATTGTAAAATGTAGTAAGCGCCCGGATGAGCGCTCGTTAAAACACGACCAAAATCCGATCGAACGTCGCGCTGTTTGGTTTCATTATTATTTGCATCGCGTACATCGCGTGCATCGCGTACACGATAATCTTTTTCAAATTTAATATAGTAAAATCTACGGAATTTAATATAATCAAAAATCTACTAATGTTTTACAAATTGTAATCAGATAATGCAATAGATATATACGTATTCTTTCATACTTTAAAAAAAAAAATATTATATGTACTGTTTTTGTGTTATGCATCAAATGTTATTAAAAACAGGGGTTTCTTTAAATTAATTGTGATTCAACGAAATATTTAAATAAAAATTTAGTCCGATAATTCACTAGAAAAAGAATTAATAATTACGTCATATTTTTTTCATTTTTTTTTAATGAACCATGAAGTACAAGGGAATTTTGCCCTGACGTACATGAATGTATGGGGGACCCCGTAAGGGGCCTTAAACTTTATTATTTTGAGGGTACAAACCTTAGTATTTCTGAGTGTCTGGATGATGTCATCTCTCCTCTGTATCTCATGCTCTAGTCTGGATATTTGGCCCTCCATAAAATGGAGCTGATCGGCAACTGCCATCTGAGAACAAAAATAAGAAAAACGTTAATATTATGTCATAATACGATTTTAAAAATTATATAGGTGAACACGAAACAGATAAAAATAATAAAAAGACGTGTAAAAAACAAATTTTAAGTTTTCAAAAATGCTGGCACCGTACCTATTGAAAAAAATATTACCGGATAGAGAAAACATTTCAAATAGTACCTAACTAGCAACAAAAAAAAAACGTTATTATTTAATTGTAGCGTCTAAATAGGTATAAGTAATATTTATTTCATTCTTACTTTGCCATTTTCTGAAATAAAAAGTGGTCTAATTGAACTAGACATTAGTTAGTGGTTACTTAACAATAACTTATGTGTTGATCACTATTTTGTTAAGATTTTTTGGTAACTTATACATTGATTAGAGTGTTGATAGAAACTAGGCAAGTACTGCTTGTTGTGACAAGCTTCCTCCATGAAAGTTTTGCAGCCATTAAATATTAAGCTCACAGTTAGATACCCAAGCGCACACCCTAATGTTGACTTTAGACATCATTTTACAGTGAAAAAAATCGACTTTTTCGTCAACAACAAGTACTTTAAAATGAAACATCAGAAATAACTGATGTTTTACAAGAATTATCAACAAATTGTTTATCGTCCTGTTAAAAAAAGGACTGCTGTAATGTTCCTAACAAAGAACTCAACATTTTCGACAAATGCCTGATAAATCATTCGGCGTTCAGATACTTTTATCAAGACGCCGAACGATATTATCAGAACGCTGAGTAATTATTATTAGGACGCTGCGATATATATTAGGACGAGTAATATTATCAGAGCGCTGAGTACCTAATATTACCAGGGCGCTGAGGAATATTATTAGGACACTGCGAATTTATCAGGCGACTAAAAATAATTGGTCGAAAATTTTACTGCAATTCTTATTTTAATATAATTTTTTTCTCAGTTTAAGGAATAAATAGATTAGGTATACTAGGTCATCCTTACTGCCTATTTAAAAAATCATAGATTTCCCATCTTTGTAAAAAATTACAAATATCTAGGTAGGTACTATTTTTCAATTCAAAAATATATTTTTTTGACCAATTAATTATTTTTGTGTGCATTAGTCTAATATATTTATGTTATGCTCTACGCATAGAATGATAATGATTTTTTTTCGCAGATTTTCATTAAAATTATTGTATTGTATTATATCTTTTTTAAAAATTTTATTTATTTATTTTTTAATTTTTTTTATAAGTAAGTCGTAAATATAATATTCTAAAGTAAACTGAGATTCACTTCACGATTATACCCATAACTTTAAGCCTAACCGTCACATATTCAAGCTGTCTTTGATATTTTTGCCTCATTTTATGGAAAAATTAAAATATCTAGAAATTTATAAAAACTAAGCAGCATTTAGTACGGTTGAGAAGTTTTGTAGCAGGTACCTACGAATAATTCATTAGGGAATTGTATATCCAGTTTTCTATGCACGGTTTTGCGTGACCATCATTTTGTGTTCCATTTCTTTTATTTATTCAGCGGATGTTGCCACTTGACTAAAAGCAGAGCGAGAACTAAAATAAAACTTAATAATTCATTCTTTTAGGCACGAAGCGTTTACTCTGGCTTCAAGTAGGTACGTATTACCAACATAAATGCATAAATAATAATATTTTCCGTATGTTAACACTAAAATGTTCAACTGTTTTCTTAAAAATGTAATTTTGTCTATGACTTACATTTGAATAATGGCGCCTGCTAAAAATGGAATGTGTAGCCGATTGTATGACCGAATGTCATTTGTTAAATGTATTGCATAATATAATTTTGCTATGTCTAAACATTATGTTAATTTATTTAATTTTTGTGACATTGACGAAGCAGGAAGATTGCTCCATGATAATGGTTTCGTTTGCATAATTTGTACAATACCATTATGCCATATTATGTGTGACAGTTAAAACAATCTAGGTAAAACGTTTCTTAAAAAGTATTAGATACTTTATGCTACTGGGGAAAAGTATGCAAAAAAATATTCATGGTAGAAAAAAAATTAAAAGGTTACGAAAAGCCGCTAGGTTGGTATACCTAGTAAAAGTATAATAGTATCGAATGATCGCTAACGATTTGCATAAAATTGTTTCGAATTTCAAAGAATAGAAAAAAGGTTGTGTAACATTATAAAGAGCATTAAAGATTATGTTAGAAGCTCAAGTACAAAAACATAATTCATTATTACCTAGTATGTAACGTGTGTTACCTCTAAAGGTGTTAGTTCATACATGATGAGAACATGTTATTTATTATAATAATATCAGATCAGTGTATCTAAATTACACAACAAACTTCAATACATTACCTTCTATTAGACACCATAAAAAACGCAATGAAAGCAAATTTTGAATAGGTCACATTACATACGATGTAGACCTCAGACGCCTATAGTAATTATTATAATAGAGAAAGTGCTTTGGTTAATCTTAAGATGAGTTCGATTTAATAGAAGATGCACTACGAGTGTATTATTTATACTTTATGGCTAACAGGAAGATTACAGATTATAACTCGGGTGCTCTAAAGTCCGGACATTTCGAAAGAGAGTTTCGAAAGTTGAAGTTGCACTCTGCCTTTGAGATAAATGAGATATTAATTATTACATGTGTAGATACCTATTTAATTAATTACTTCTCGTGTGCCTATTTGATATCTATAGAGTGTACTTAATCTTTGCTACTGTGTACCTACATCATATAAAAATAGTGAATCGAAAATGTTAATTAAATGTGCATTTCCACATAAATATTTCAAATATTCATGTTTAAAGACTGGTGTTCATGTTTATTCATGTTTAAATATTTCATATTTAACTATTCATGTTTAAATATTTCATATTTAACTATTCATGTTTAAATATTTCAGATATTCATGTTTAAAGACTGGTATTGAAATGTAAGACTGATCATATCAAAAGAGATATATGTATCGCAGTAGGTGTAACAATGCAGTGCCTTATGCACAATTAGGTGGATTGAAAAATGAATTTTGTTATCTTCAACTGGGTTGGGACTGTAATCAAGTAATTAATACCTATTTTGCTTTATTTTGTGTAAGTATTTGAAATGAAAAGTTTTCGTACGTTAAACTACTAATTACCTATTATAACCTAATAATCTAAAAACTTTCGTGAAATTTAATTCACTAAGTTAACATGCTGTTCCGCCTGTTTTTTTTTGTAAAAAATAAAACAATAAATTGCCTACATGTGGTATGGAGGTACCTATTTGAAAAAATGTAGGTATATGTAAGTATCTCAGTAGGAAACTTCTATCATAAGAAGGAATACGTTTCTTGGAAGATTGGACAATGTGAAAAACAAAAACTAATTGATTTATATTAATTTAGGTAAGTTGGTTTGGAGAACATAAAAAGAATCCAATGACTTTCCCTTGGTAAATAAAAAAAAATGCGATTTAAAAACATATTTTTATCACGTACTTTCGAATAAGAGTTTGATGTATGTATTATTATGTACTTACATAGGTGTGGGTATTTTCTATACATGAAACACTTTCATACACTACAAACCCGAATGTTTATGTAGTAAATAAGTACCTACATAACTATCCATACAAAGTTTACACCTTTCGCTTTTAATGGATAGAATAGACCGTCAGACTCAAATCATATTTGCTCCCAAAGAAAGTGAAAATAATGATAATACCCAATTTACATAGCAAACGTAGAGCTTAATGGCGGCTGTTAAATAAGTGGAAACGCTTCGTTTTACATTCAGCGAAAGTTGCGGGTCAGCACAATAAATAAACAACTCCTTAAAACATCGTGCATTGCCTAACAACTAACAACAACTACCAATACCAAACAATTGCGAATAAAGAACAATATATAATACAGTTTTTTTTGTAGCTTGTTATTGTTTGTACGCGATGGTTGATAGGCGCAGCGAATTTGCATGTCAAAAGATCGGTAGCCATTTTGTTTGCCAAACGTCGCGTCGCGTCACTTCGGGCGGGAAATGAAAATGAAAACACCGCATTTTAACGTGCGGAGAACGG
The DNA here is from genome assembly GCA_022494985.1 of Micrasema minimum. Taxonomy (NCBI): domain Eukaryota; kingdom Metazoa; phylum Arthropoda; class Insecta; order Trichoptera; family Brachycentridae; genus Micrasema; species Micrasema minimum. The sequence goes on along the minus strand of JAGVSP010003311.1, from coordinate 33,970 downwards.
CTGATTTATGCTAATAAATCCAATATTCAACGATATAAATATTTATATACTTATGTGTAAAAGCTTGGGTTACATTTTGGGGAATATGACTTTGTTGAAAACAAGAAAAAAAAATTGTAGGTATATTTATTATGACTTCTACTTTTTAGCCCATGGCTTACAATGAAATATCTTTGAACAGAGAAATCTTATCGTAATTTTATCAAATAAAATTTTTGCAATTACTGCAATCCAATGTTAACGAATTTTTGGAAGAATTATTTACATCGAGAATTTTTTGAAGGTGTCGTCGAATAAAAACTCTTTTTTCTCAGTGTAGGTACTTATCTCTTTTGTTAGATGTTAGATCAAATGCGTACTTCAATCTACATTTTGACTGGCGTATTTTCAAAATACAAGCATTAGTAAACAAATATATATATATACCTACATATTATGAAATTTAATCAATTGACTCTAATTACATACCTACGTAGATATATCAAAAATACGAGTGTGTTTAGTAACATGGCTATTGTGTTTTATATGAATCGACACTTTCACATGCGATAAGAATCGTATGAGAGTGAAGAGGTGACAATAGGTGGAATATTGTTGATTGTATAACACCACTAAACTAACAACATATCAAGGAATGGTTATTAGTTACATTTCGAGTGGTTTATGGGCTTATTTATGGGTGTCAGCAAAATGGAAAATACCAAATCAAACATTATTATGATTACGAAATACCTTACCGAAGAGAAATTTTCTAAACATTGAGTTTATTTAATGACACTGCAGAAAGCCTAATTTTAGAAACTTTCACTTCACGTTTTTACGAATATTTTCCTCGCCACTTAATTCCAGATTAATTTCTCCAATTTGTGTGTCGTTATTTGATAATCCGACAAAAACAAGCAGATAAATAAGTAGTTAATGCAATGGCTGACGACTGTCATCATGGTTCGGAAAACGAGAGTTCAATTACATTGGTAATCAGATTTAATATAAAATTGTATAAAAATCTTGTAGATAAAACAATAATGGCTGTCTATTAAATTAACTTTTTTCCTCAACTTTCAATGGCAAAATTGAAAAACGAAAGTTGCAGTGTAAAATACATATTGGCAGTTATCTAGATTTAATTTCTGATTTTTCATACTAATAATCTAAAATGATTTCAAGAATAAAATAGAAACTTAATTTAATAAAATATGTACACAAAATCTTCCGCATCCGTGTTTTCAACTAGTTGCAAAATGAAAGTATCAAATTAATCGGAAAAATACCTTAATGACATCATAAGAACATTTTGCTAAAATGCTACAAATCAATCCATAAATCTTCATTTAACCTTTTATGTGATGCTGCCTGCATTTAATTACACAAGGTTACATAATAATTAATATTGCACAAGGATCTCTCCAACTCCACGTAAACTTGTCTTAAATCATCTGTGTCTATCTGTACAATACTTCCTAAAGAATACTAAACGCCATCATTAATTTGATTACTTGCAGCAGCAATTGACACAAAAACTTCTGTAATCAAAATATATTAGAAGGCAGTTATGAATGGCTTTATCAACAGAATTGAATTCTGTACATTTTACATTTTAAAGCTTTTGAAAACATGCTGCGTATTTATTATTAATTGTACGAGACCATATGTATTTACATAATCGTAAATCTGGGTAGGTTTTGGGTTTTGGATAATCTTCACATTTCTGCATTAATTTTTAAATAATAATAACATTCCTACCTACTATGTAAGTAAAATATGCGTGCCTCCTCATAAATTATTGAAGTAATATTCAAATATTAATTAGGTATTTTTCATTCTTAATACTTTCACGATTACAGCAGTGCCCATTGTATAATATAAATATTTAATTGTTTTTTACTATTACTTTGTACCCAGTAGTATTATCTGCATTCACATATGTACCTATAATTAATTAAAATGAGATAACTTGCAGGAAATGCATTAATAGATAAATTAGCACGATAGCTTTATTACGATACCTGCATTATTATAAACACGGCTAGTACCTAGCCATTTACATAAGTGATATAACTACTAAATTTTTATTTAAGAGTATGTACGTACATAAGAATATATAAATATTATGTGGATACTTGATTTATCGTTTATTAATCTTCATTTAAACGCAGTATTTCATAGATAAAGTTCTTCATTTAAAAGTAGATTTTCACAGATAAAGTTTTTCATTTGACTGTAGATTTTCACAGATAAATATTCGTTTATTCATAATTATTAGTAAATATCAAAACAATTATATTATACAACTTGTTAACCGTTGTTTCAGGCTGTGTTTGCTATATGGGTTCATGATAATATTTACAGTAAAGTTTTTGAAAATCGGCAAGCAATTTTTAATAGAAAATGATTTTTATGACCTGTGTTGAATAGAATAATAAAATAAACCGCATTCTCATGACATCAGGACTGAAGCATTTTAATGGATGTACGTAACAATAAAGAAGAAAATTTCTTTTCAGGTGAACCCATTAAACAAAATGTAAGTTGGTATTATATTTATTTATCATCTTAGCACTATTAACCTACGTCAAGACAGTTACCTTAATAATAATCTGTCGATGACCATAACGGATTCATTTAGTTAATAATTACGTAATGCAGTAATATAATTAATAGCTAGAGATTCACATGCTCTTAGCTAACAAGGTGATGAAGTTTTCTATGGGAATATGTGATACGGTTATAAATTGCAGTACTTAGATTAATCTCACTACAGATTCTGTAATAGTGTGTAATTATCAACAAGTCTGCATTACTCCCGAGTTCCAGCCGACCATATAACAGCCAACAGACAGAACCAACCTTGACTCACATCCATTCAACTTTGCCTTGCATCCGTTTACGCTTCTATGCACATAATGCACTCATTGTAATTACTATTTGTAATAAACGATGGAAAGTGTACTCTGTAATCAAATGAAGATCCAAGAATTTAATGACGCTAAAGCGCACTTTATACGCGACAGAAAACTGTACAGTTTCTTGTGCAGTTTGCCAACTGTCCCGTATAAAGCGAAAAGTGTATGGAATTGAATGGTCGACGTTTCGTTGAGTCATGAAAACGTTTGAGTAGATATTAATATATTGAATGCTTTAAAAACCCAAAAAATAAATAACGTATTTACATTATTAGCTATATTAGCCATTTCCTGTTTGCAAACATACGATAGTAACTAACGCGTTAACTAACGATTAACGTAAATAATATACATATTTAGCGTGTCTTTTGACAGACTACGGTTTTCTGAACAAGAAACTGTAGGTATTCTAAAAATACGTGTTATAAAAAATGGAAATTGAGAAGGGAAGGCACGTTTTCTATGCATTTCTGTATTTTCATTCCAAATTTTACGAACAAAAATAATTGTAAATCAAATTATTGAGCACTTCTGTCTTGTTGCCAACATGATTTATTATGTTGTCAACATTATTGATTTGATCTTGTGTGATACCCTGGGCAATTAAGTTTTCTAAACAACATTTTTGAAATGAATACAAATACTTGTGGACAAATTACTGGATTATACCCATGCTGGGCTGATATCAGATATTATTAATATCCCAACAGAGACAGAGAAATCTCTATGAAACGAATGTGGGTTATATCTAGGCGTTTACAGGGCTTATGACCTGTCATTGGCTGGGTTAAAAGTGGAACATTTTGATGTACTTACAACATTCCCCATTCCGCCCATCATCTTATAACCATATATGACTAATTTTGGAACTACTATATATTGAAATCGTCTTCGTCATTCCGCTTTTACAGAATGTATCTATGCTGGTTTCATCTGTTGATGATATCAGATGGTGGGCGGAAATTAATGGAATTCTGAATGTTGTTGTAGTACGTCAAGTGGCCACTTTAATACCCAGCCAATGACAGGGTTTATAAGCCCTGTAAACGCCTAGATAAACCCACATTCGTTTCCAGAGTTTTCTAGTCTCTGTTGGGATATCAATATTTAAGTTTTCCTTTGGTTATATTTTGATTTTACCTTCATTTAATAAAACGATTAGCTGCATTGATGTATTGTAACGTAGAGGGTGAGAGGCTTGCCTGATTGGCTCCACAACCTCAGACGCTCACCTGCATAGCTCAATCAGTTAGCAAAAGACTCACGAAAATTTATAAAAGTAAGCAAGGATTGAAATACCACAGAGTTCAGAATATAAATTAAAACAAAGCTATAGAAAATTCAATGTGTGTGTAATTAAAATATAAGTATGTTTACAAGGTTAAGAAGATGTGTTAGGCACGGTAAGTATATAGGTTATAATTTTGACAAGATATAACAAAGATATAATTGCAAATATAGGTTGAAAACTTAAGTAATGAATCCATCCATCGAATCATTCATACTGGAATTTACAAATTAAAAAGTTTCTACGTCGAAGATTAAAGAAAAAAAACAGGCTAGTGTTGAGATGAACGAAGTGATTTGGAGGTTAAGAATTTAATTTTATGTAGAGGTGAAATTTTGAAGAGAGGTGAAGAATCCATGTATCGTCAGTGTGCAGTGTCCACATCAGGGACCTGCACGAGGTGAAGCTTTGTTAATTAGTCCTATGAGGCATCAAATTGTAAATATATCCTCACACGTGGTCCAGAATTTCACGCGTGAGCGATGACGGATATGGATAATATCTGCGTTCCGTGATGTACCGGTCAGCGTGTGACACTCGGTAACTAGCTGATAACTAGACACGGATCAGTGTCTAGGCCATTTTTAATTTATATAATATTCTAATATTATGTCAGGAGTAAGGAAGTATGTAAAGGGAGGGAATTAGACCTGAAAAGATTAAAGTGACTGGGCTGTAGTACGTAGTTTTTGATTCGGGGATGGAAGTTTAATATTAAAAAGCTATAAAACTTACGATTACGTCTTCATTCCCAGGATTTATGCCGGGTCGGCCTGAATAGAAAATAAATGCGGCCGTTCGCCATGACAGTTATTTTTGCAAGAAGGAATCATAGACGAAAAAGCTCAGAACGAGATTTCACTTACCATAGAGCAGATTCTGTGGTAATGAAATAAGGTAGAATAACGGGGTCAAAAGTTAAATTTGCTATTTTTTATCAGTTAAAGGGAAGTCAGGAATGTCATTCTTACGAGAGGCGGGAGAATAACATGACAACACTCCCTTCCTCGATAAACAAAAAAAGATTTCAAGAAGTTTACTATTAGAGATTTGAAGATGAAGTTTTTGGAGTAAGAATCAAACATACGTTACTACAACAAAATATGGGTTACCAAGTTGTATTAGTAATTTCCTGTGTGCCTTGGTTCGAAGGTACACAAGGAGAATAGTAGAATTCTGAAACATACAAAATTATTACATCACATAGAAATTCTAAAATAAAGTACGTAGATATTTCAGTCACTTGCTTGGACCATCTAGTAATTTGGTTTTGGAGAACTGGCTTCGCTTGGGAATATATTCCCACATAGCAAAAACGAGCGCCGAGCCAGCAGTTCTTTGGTCGAAACATTAAGGTTTAGTAACCTCGACTTCAGAAGCTGTCTTTAACAGAAGTAAACAAAGCGCTCTTTTTGGAGACTACACTCCAGATTTGACTTTATTTTCATTTATAATACAAAAACAAGTTAAACAAAGCATTCTGTTTTGAGATGAAAACTCCAGAATGTTTTGGGTTGGGTTGGCACACTTGTCCTCAGTGATTGTGTGCATTTCTAGCACCTAAGATTAATTATCCTAAATACCACAGCATGACATCACAGCTGTTCAATAATCTAACATTATGTTTAGTAAACAAAAACTTAGAGAACTTTTATACACATCGTATAACTATGAACGTAACACATTTTTTGTACAAATAAAAACTAGGTCAAGCGAAAAGGTTGTTGACAACGTGATACACTACAAGACAAAAAACATCATTATCAAGAAACAAGATAAGGAATAGCATATAGCTAACTATCTACACGTTGAAAGGTTTGCGCAAAAAGAAAACAGGTAATTTCTATTTTCAATTGAAATCAATATCACATCAAGGATTGATATTTATTACAGCTTAATTTTGCAATTCACACCTCCAGACGTCTCCTTTAGCTAGCATTTGCAAAATCAAAACTGGGGCAAGAATTTAAATGGAATGTTTTAGGAATGTTTTTTTGAGTATTTATTTATATGATTTATTGAGCAAACTGTTTTCTTTTTGACAACAAGAATCTATGAAAATCTCACCTACTGTCAAGAGTTTTCATAGTCCTATACTAAGGACGGGTAATAAACTTATGAAACAATCTGTACTTACACTACATTAGAAGGTAAACAGATTTAAAAGAACATTCATTTTTCTCTTGCAAGTAGAAAATCCCAGTGAAAGTTTGCTAGATAAGAATGAGATTTAATATTATAATTTGACAGTTATTAATTTTCATTACATTTTAAGATAATGTTTATTGTGTCGTGAAACTCACAGATTCCAGAGTCTGCATGGTGCACTTGAACAAACATTAGATCAAAGCGACCGAAGTTGATTATTGTTTTTATTGAATTGACTTGCAAGAAAAAGAATGATGTACTGCCAAAGCAGTTTGTAAAAGAACACAAGTTTCCTAAAGATAAATGTAATTAGGTTCGAGTAAATGCTAACTTTTAGCACTAGACGCAAACCTCAAGCTAATTGTGATTGCACACAATCTATATATACTTTTTCTATTCTAGACTGTTTTTACCTGTCTACTGGTATCGCGCAAGTCTTCGGGAACATTGTCAGCCCTCCCTACTACAGAGGCTCTCGTGTAAAGAAGAAGAAATTAACCCCCCAGAGCGTGGTTATTTCATAGAAAGTTTTCAGAAAAACAAGCATGCAATCGCTTCTAGGATCGCACCCTCAAAAATAAGAGATGTCCTGCAACAGAACAAGGAGATTACAGCGCGATACGCGTTTTTCCTTCGCGTACCGATCGTATGTACACAAGAAGAGAATTTTCTCGAGCAAAAGCGAGAAAACACACAAAATCGTTTCCAGTGGGAAATACAAGATTCACAGTACAGTATTACGAACACATAATACAATCAAAAAAATCCTTTCAAAAAAATACATCCATCCACACATAAATACGAGAATAATACAGGCACGCGCCCTATTGCATTACATCAAGTATTCTGCCTAACCACCACCATCATAAAGATATTTCTCAGACGAAATTTCAGAACAACACATTTACACAAGATAAACAAGGCATTCACCGATTTATATTGAAGCAGGCATCGTGCCCTATGCACCAATACAATGATGAATAAACATTGTCTAGGCATCCGCCTTAAGCGAACAAAAAAAATTTTCAAAAGAAAAAAAAATTAATTTTTCTAAAGCAAAAGATGATAGTACATGGATGCCCTATGCACATGCATATCAACGTATATTAAGTAGAGTAAACTTTTCAAAACAAAAGAAATATATTCAAAAAGATTTCCAGGCCATAATAAGATTTGCATGTAACACATCGTATGAATTTAATATTTGAATTGGCCATCATTCACAGTGTAATGGAAATATTTTATATTATTCATAAACGCATTCAAAAACCAGTTTAAGCAATACCGATCAATGACCCAACAAACATTCTAAAAATAGATTGTACGTGATTCGAGTAATTCATGCGTCATGACCTAAATATGACAGATAAATAAACTCCATAAATAATTATCTATTGTCGACGATAGATGTCGCACTAGATTTATTCACATTTTAAAATAGTAAACAAGGTTATTACAATTGCATTTTTAGCAAATAAAAGTTTTCAAGCAATTTAATATATAAGGATATATATTAAGGAATATATGCATTTACTATTTTTAAATTTGAATATTTAACAATTGCAACATTTATTTTCCGTGAATGGAATTTAAATTTTTAATTGTAAATCGAACCCACACTAGAATCTAGAAACATACATAGATGTTCACTTTGAACAAAATATGTTTTCAGAAAAATATTTCCTCCATATGCAACGAAAAGGTTTCGCCAAGCGAAAGAAAAATTAAAATAAAAATAGATTTGAGAAGTCAAAATAAGTTAAATAAACGATATGTTATAATATCAACCGTACAACCTGTATAATTTGCTGACGAAGTGTCGTCGGCCATGGTGCGTGTTCTCAGAGAATTTATATAATAGCAGCTCCATATTCCATTTAGTTCCTCCATAGTTAACTTTCCCATTCTCTCGTCTGTAATTTAAAAAAATATCTCAGTATCCATGCTTTACAAAAAATGTCATAGTTTGCCCACTGTGCGAAAAGGCATAAAGAATAAATAAAAGAAAAGTCAATCCTGTATTTATAAAGATGTATTAAACTTTTAAAATAGTTAATAGTAAGAATTTGCCTCATGGCATTAGATAATTGTACAACAATCTACACTCCACATGTAGGTAGGTAGAATTGGTTAAAAGTTTAATTTTACAAGTTTATTTTGTAAATATTTACAGGTTATCATAGAATGATTTTCCACAATAATCTTCAGTAAAAGGAAGTAACGTTCACAGCACAGCACAAGATGTAAGATTCAATATAATATTGAAAAGAAAAAAATGTTGTTCAGAATACACGCATGTTCCAACACACAAGTTATTTCACAGAAAACTATTCTGCAAAATATATAGATAATTCAGCTTTTTTTTTACTACTGAAATAGATTCACTTCCAGATGGTTCAATAATATAAAAGATAAAACTTCTTTTTACTAAGAATTCAGCAAAGAAAAAAAAACAAGATGAGAATCAAATTTCTCACAGCACAAGTGTATTGTATCAAGGTTGCCACAAGAGTGTTTTTGATTCTACCCACGCCAGCTTTTTCCATCAAGTTTGTGACAAACTTAATTTAACAAAAATTTCTACCTTCATGTTCAAATGCATACAGTAGATATTTTGTCCAAAAAAAAAAAAATTTTTGAGAGATTGTGTTATTTTTTCTCAAAAAAAAAAAGAAAGTAAATAACCAAGATCATGCCAGCCTACAGCATATTTTGTGACATGCAAAATAGCCACACAATGTGATGTCTTCTGCATCAGTATGTTAGCAGAACAAAAAAACATAAGTGGACATATAATGTCTGGACTTAATTTTAGAGAATTTGTATTCTCATAGGAAAGTAAATCACCAGTAGCTTTCTGTATCAGAAAATTGATTAGAAAGAAAAGAAAAATAAAACAAAAATAGAACTTCAATAATGAGCGATTTCACCTGATTCTTTGTCAGATGTTCTCCTTCTTGGCTGCAGGGTTGAAGTAGCGTTCAAACGTCATAGCAGCACGCCTACTCTAGTCCTTGCATCTGGTTGCAGCATCAAGTTGCTCTGCCATGTTCCTCCGTCTTGGCACGTTCATAGTTTGGTGATTTTTTGGAAGGGAATGAGATAGAGGTTTTGACATAATATATAAATATAAATAATAATATAAGTTTTATTTACATTCTTACCGTCTGTGGTGGGATGATTTCAAAGATTATAGAAGTTTATTAGTAGATATCAATGGGCGCCAGTGAGTCAAATATTACATACAATAAGTAAAGTCAGGGTTAATTATTAAAGACAGGGTGAACTTGGGCCCCGCGTTGAAGGTGACATTGTAACGTAGAGGGTGAGAGGCTTGCCTGATTGGCTCCACAACCTCAGACGCTCACCTGCATAGCTCAATCAGTTAGCAAAAGACTCACGAAAATTTATATAAAAGTAAGCAAGGATTGAAATACCACAGAGTTCAGAATATAAATAAAACAAAGCTATAGAAATTCAATGTGTGTAATTAAAATATAAGTATGTTTACAAGGTTATAATGAAGATTGTGTTAGGCACGGTAAGTATATAGGTTTATAATTTTGACAGATATAAACAAAGATATAATTGCAAATATAGGTTGAAAAACTTAAGTAATGAATCCATCCATCGAATCATTCATACTGGAATTTACAATTAAAAAGTTCTACGTCGAAGATTAAAGAAAAAAAACAGGCTAGTGTTGAGATGAACGAAGTGATTTGGAGGTTAAGAAATTTAATTTTATGTAGAGGTGAAATTTTGAAGAGAGGGGTGAAGAATCATGTATCGTCAGTGTGCAGTGTCCACATACAGGACCTGCACGAGTGAAGCTTTTGTTAATAGTCCTATGAGGCATCAAAATTGTAAATATATCCTCACACGTGTCCAGAATTTCACGCGTTGAGCGATGACGGATATGGGATAATATCTGCGTTCCGTGATGTTACCGGTCCAGCGTGTGACACTCGGTAACTAGCTGATAAAACTAGACACGGATCAGTTGTCTAGGCCATTTTTAATTTATAATATTCTAATATTATGTCAGGAGTAAGGAAGTATGTAAAGGGAGGGAATTAGACCTGAAAAGATTAAAGTGACTGGGCTGTAGTACGTAGTTTTGATTCGGGGATGGAAGTTAATATTAAAAAGCTATAACACTTACGATTACGTCTTCATTCCCCAGGATTTATGCCGTGTCGGCCTGAATAGAAAATAAATGCGGCCGTTCGCCATGACAGTTATTTTTGCAAGAAGGAATCCATAGACGAAAAAAGCTCAGAACGAGATTTCACTTACCATAGAGCAGAATTCTGTGGTAATGAAATAAGGTAGAATAACGGGGTCAAAAGTTTAAATTGCTATTTTTTATCAGTTAAAGGGAAGTCAGGAATGTCATTCTTACGAGAGGCGGAGAATAACATGACAGTATCTACCACGTAACGCATTCTTGCCCTATTCATCATTATTTGCGGATAAGAGAATGAATGAAAATGATGTTTTTTGATTAATTTTTTTTCGTTTATCGCGCTCTTTGCAGTAACATAACAATTTTATTTAAAGCTCTATAAATGCTTTTACTGATCACTTTTATAAAGTTTTAAAAAGCCTTAGCACTGCATCATTTACACAGAAATAGAAAATTTAATGCTATAAATTAATTCATTGAAAAAATATTAAATTCTTATAATTATTTAAGTTACATCGATTTTTGATAACTTTTAAATTTAAATGAGTATAAAAAAAGTTACGTTTGATAATAATTTTTTTAGATGATCCAACGTCGATTTTTACTTTCTTACGGGAATCGTTTATAATCAAAAGCAATAACAAAGTAAAAGTCAAATAAAAACATAAAAAATATACCTTATTATGTCTCCGTTTCATGGAAAGTAATTTAGTAAAATACCTTTTTGCGGTTGCGATTGAATGAAAGTGTAAGTTACCTATAATCAAGAGACTATAATAGTAACTCGTAACTATAATTGTAACTTAACTATGGTAGTAACAGTAACTTCTAACTATTCACCAATAGTTATGGCAAGTAACTCGAGAAACAAATCACAAAATACAATCCGTCGGTAATTACAATTATTAATGCTCTAGATTGGATGGCGATGACGAACCAAGTAATGAGGGATTCCGGCCCAACCGGAATTGAATTTTAAAAATGTTTTTCGTGTAGACGCGAATATTTAAAATTTTTGAAGTAAGATGAAATATCTCCGATTCAATTCCTAACAACCTTAAAAGGCAGGTATTTAACATGTGCATACTTCCAGTGCTGACTTATGGAGCTGAGACATTGACACTGACTATCCAATCGGCCAATAAATTCCGTGTTTTAGCGCAAAGGGCAATGGAGCGAAGCATGCTCGGCATCAGTTTTAAGAGACTATGTCACTAACGAGGAATAAGAAGAAACGGACTAGAGTCATAGACGTCATAAAAGCTATCTCCCAGCTGAATGGGCTGGACATGTAGCACGCCAGAATGAGGACCAATGGACGAAGCGCCTGCTGAACTGGAGACCTAGAGCTCCAAGGAGACCTGTAGGAAGACCACCAAGAAGATGGACAAGATGACATAAAAAGTACTGCAGGATCCAGATTGGCAGCTCGAGGCCCAGGACAGAAAGCAGTGGACCAATATGGGGGAGGCCTATGTCCAGCAGTGGACGAACAATGGCTGATGAAAGAAGAAGAAGAAGAAATATCTCAAAATGTACGCAAAAAAAATAAAATAATGTTGAAATCGATATTCATTTCAAAACCGAAAACAATGACGTCACTCCTTGCATCTACGTGTAGTGTTCCGGTTTCCGTTTTTAAAGCCCCGCGCCTCGTACCGAACGTTTTTCCGCCATATTATCTGTGCTTCGGCCGTCAGTCTCGCGTCCATTGCATAGAATTTTGACAGTTTTGATACTGGCTGGAGAAATATGACGTCACTCCTGCAAAAATGACGCACTTCAGTACATAGAACTTTAAAAAATCGTATCTTCATTAATAACACACAAAAAAATACAAAAAATTTTTTTTTGCTTAGATTTAAATAGTACTCTAATAGAAAAAAAAAATATTTAGAAAAAACGAGTAGCATTGCTATTGTGTAGGTTGGAAATAATTATTAATCATCCTTTCCCACGAGTATAATTAGTATCTTTCACTTCATACGTCTTGTCTATGATACTGGGAAAATATTCAATTTAATTAAAAGATATTTTTGCAGTCTTGAAAAATTTAAGAGAGGTAAGGGCAAGCGAAGACGTATCTTAGACGGATTCACGGCTAGGTATGAGTTTGAATTATTGTTTTAAACGTATAATAATGCTACACTAGCAGATAACAGCCCTGCGGGGCTTTTCGGCGCTTCCGCACCTCGATTTTTGGTTGTTCCACCTTTAGTTGATTGGCTAAAAGTCCAAACCATTGATTAATTAATACATGTATTAATTGAATACTTCACTTCAATATCAATGCATAGATGAAGCTTTAAACGCGCTGGTGGATGATTCTCGATTCATAACATATATACAAAATAAAAAATGTTACCTGGTGTGGATATTCGCTAATAAGCGTAATGGGGAATGTTGTAGTACATAAAGTGGCCACTTAACTCATCCAATGACAGATCATAAGCCCTGTAAACGCTCAAATATCCATATTTCTGAATTTGAAAAAATCTACCTCATCTCTGTTGGGATATAAAATGTATTATATAGGTAGGTATGTTTGTTTTCGATACTCAGAACGTTAGAATAAGATGGATACTTATGTTACAATGTATGATTTCTATCGACATTCCGAAAGTAATTATTAAATCGTGATTAAAGAAACACTCAGTTAATAAATATCATTACCTTAATTTTCCCAGTCATTACAGACGGGATTTTCTATGGGAAAAGGAATTTAATTAATTTAATTGTTTCATTCAAAATAAACACGATTCAACCAACAATGAATTCGACTTAAGACAAGGTATATTATATTTAAACTGATTTGACTAAAAACTGATATAAACATGGCAGGTTTCAGATTTTCTTCAGGGATCAATGATAATAATTTACTCTGAAAGCAGTCATAATAGAACACACCTAAAAAACTGAAAATCTTCCCGTCGCCGTCGGTTTCATTGCCAAGAAAATATAAAAGTATTTTCATATCAAATGACAGAATTTGACGGAGTCTTTATTACTGTTTTAAATATATGTAATCATTTTTAAGTAGGATTTCTAATAGGACGTAACATTTATTTAGAGTTGATAATTAATATCTAAATAGTAAAAATGTATTTAAATTCATTTTATAATGGATATCAAAAAGGCAAAGTCATCTCAGAAAGAGCATTAGATCTAATTTAAATGGATGATGATAAAAAAAACAGCAGTTTTCTTCAAGTCCCGATACGAATTCCTGACGATCGCGATGGATGGGGCCTGTAATTCTTATTATACGAGCAAAAGTAATCGTCTACCAAATGCTACATTTAATGTACATACAGTTATAATAGAAAATAAACATTAATTTCCAATACATCGCAAGTAATCATAACTTTTTGCGTGAAAAATAATTAAAACTGGGCACAGCAGTGAACTTCAGAGTGATTTGCAATTTTCTTAAGCGATTACGAGTGTAGCTTCACACCAGGAACCGAGATGAAGAATTATATAAGAGATCAGTGACATTAGAGAATAAGTGTCGATGAACGAAGATATCTTTTGTCCATTAGATTGAACCAAGTTTGGCAATCGGACCATTTTGTTAGACTCTTTGCTTCTCATGCAGCTGTAGAAATAATAAAAAAGTAGAATAATAACATAATTTGAGGCCAAGTCCGTTAGCCAACACTATTTAGATACTACTTAGTTTATTTCAAAAGTGTAACTGCTGCTTCAAATTCTACAGGAATTTTGTTTTAATCGAGTAAGCACCCGATCTCCAGAGCTTTCGTACTGTGTATTATAAGTTTCAGGGTTTAGTTATTATATTGTATGGTAGCTTTTTTTAGTTCAAAGAATTAAATATAATGTTGCTGATGAAATTAACAAAATTGTTAAAGCGGTAATTCCAAGATATTTGCAAAACAAATTAAAAAACAATGACTTTTTTCATAAATATGCAACAAGAGGTTCAAAAAATATAAGATTAGAAAAGAAAAGAAAACTATGTCACAGAATTTGTCTCATGTATAAGGGCATTAAAATGTATGAGGAGATGCCAGACGAAATAAAAAAATGAACAAAAAGTTATTTAGGGCTAAAGTGTAAAAAATATATGTGTGAGAAAATATTAGTGTAGATATTATATCATGGCTAAATGAATTAATAATAATGATAGGATAAGAATAGTTAGGAAAAAAATTAAGTGTAATGTAAACTTATATTAGTCTATGTAAAAAAATTTGTATAAGTATACTAAATAAATAATAAAAAAAATAAAAAAAGTGATCATAAATTAAATTTAATCAAAAACGTCAGTAAATTAGTTTTAAAATAACGTATCAATATATCGATGATATAATTTATATAGTCCTGACTGTGTGAAGGTCTAATGGACTAAAAACTTTCGAATTCGTGAAGATAATTTTACATACACTCCCACACATTTTATAGTAAAAGTGGTGTATAATTAAATCAATGATATGATTATTAAGAGTGTACTCTACCACGTGACTCGCGGACAATTTAACATTAGAGCAATGATTTTTTCACACATTTTAGATATTGACCAGATGCGTGTTTGCATCGTCTTATTTTTCAAATAATTCACATATCTCCTTTGACAAATAAAATATTTAAAAAAAATAAGACGATGCAAACACGCATTTGGTCGGTATCTAAAATGTATGAAAAAATCATTACTCTAATTTTAAATTCCAGGGAAAAAATCGAGGAATACGTTTGTATGGGAAGCGGCCGCGAATCACGTGGTGGAGTATGCTCTTAATTGAGAAAGTAAGTATTAAAAAGGATTGGAAATAAAAGAAAAATAGTCGTACTTAAGTGAGGATTTATAACGTAAAGATTTAGTAATAACACCTGATGTAAAACGAGTTACAAAAGAAAGTGAACGCCCATATCAGAGGTAAGGAACCATGAAAATTACAAAAGATAATGTTTATTTACTAACCACTTCAACTGGCCCGTTTTCGTCGAGTTTGTCATGCCTACTTATATTTTGTTTGTAAACTAAAAAAAAAAAAAAAAATAAATTAGAGAAATATGGATGTATTAATTTATTTCCATTATAAATAAGTGTCGACCCATTATAATCCCAATGCTCTTATGTACATAATATACAATAATCACTATCTAAACAAAGCCTATTACTACTACTACTACTACTTTCCCTTATCCGCACCTGCTGGTGCATAGGACACTGCATTGGTACACCAAGTGCAGTTTATCTCGATCATTTTATTACATGAAGGTAAAATGATCAGCCTTACGCTTTAATACCAGTCCAAGGTTTAATAATAATAATAATTCCTTTAGAATACTGAACCGCTTACCAAGGTTCTGCAGTGCTTTCGGTATGTTTGCTATCTCAGGAATAAACTCCTTTGAAGCCACGGTGCGCTTTAAAGTGGCCAACTTCAGGAGTCGGCTGTTTGGGTGCAGGAGGGATGGTCCCAAGCCGCGCTGCTGTACGCGGACAGCCCACTCCTGAAGCATTGGTCGAAAATTTTAAATTTTCGAACACCTTGATCACATTATTAATCTTTTATTTTATTTTATTTTATTTTGTTTCATTTTATTTTATTTTATATTATATTTTATTTGATTTTTTTATGTACTGTATCAAAGATGATGCTAAATAAAAGGATTATAATTATTATTATTATTATCACACATAAAATATTAATATGAAAATCACACGTAAATAAATATTTCATGTTGACCGCCTATGGCATGGGAATCGAACCCTAAATCGATAACTAAAAAACACACATAATGGTTGTGGCATTTAAGGCTTTTCAATTAGGAGAAAGTATTAAGTTGATAGAATTATCTTATTAACGACCAAAACATACGAAATGTATCGACTGACCCAAGGCGGTAATAAACATTACATAAAGTTGTTAAATTGGTGCGAAAAAAGTTGTAAAATGATATTGCAGTTGGATAATATTAGTCGATTAAAAAAAAGAAAGAGCTTAATTATTTATTTATTTGATATTATTGATATCTCAACCGAGACAGAGAAACTCTGGAAACGAATGTGGATTATCTAGGCGTTTACAGGGTTTATGACCTGTCATTGGCTGGGTTAAGTGGCCACTCGATGTATTACAACATTCCCCATTCCGACCATCATCGGATAACCATATATGCCAAATTTTGAAACTTACTATCATATTAAACTCGCGTTTGTATTATCACATTACAAGTGAATTTCTCACTGGTGACATCTGTTGAGAAGATTGTTAAGCATTTTTGGCAATCAATCTTTGTTGGTGTAGTAATATCTGATATTAGCCCAGGACGGGTATAATCCAGTAATTTGTCTAAAAGTATTTGTAAATTATGCATATTTTCTAGTATTTTTCATATGGATTTGAAATAATGAATTTCCTGTAAAAGTATTCCTGCTTTTCATTTCCGATTTCATATTATCACATTTTTGTTTGGAAATTGTGGCATTTTTAATAATATTTTGTTTTATTTTTTCAGTTACTACTGCATTTTCAGTAGAAATTCTATATATTTTTTAAATTTTATACAAGAAACTCTATTGTAAAATGGCAAAACCTGTCATTATTGTAAAGAGAGAATACCTTTAAATTTTATTTCGAATAGGACTACAAGCCTTTTCAAAACATATTTTTGGATCAAAAGTTAACATGTGAAAAGTATATTTTTCATAATCCACAATTTATTTTTTTCCAGAAATTTTCAATCATAATTTGGCCGTTAGAAGATTTATCGACCCGAATGATTAAATGGATTGTTTGTCTGTAAATAATATTATGTAGATATCAAATTTCACAAGATATCTTTTGCAGATAATGAGTAATATTTTTTTACCAAATTAAGAATGACTGAAGATTTTTTGTTAAGAACCTATCTCTTGTACATAGATAATAGATACCTACATACATATGACTGTCAATAAATAGGCATGTAGCCACACCTTCTACTTATTGTGTAAATGTTAAAAGAAAGAAAGTTTTGTAATTAAACTTTTATATCTGGTGGGCCGATTAAAATGTCCGTATGTTAATTCAAAACCAGGTATTAAATTATTGACAAGGTATAATTATAAAATTTATAGGTGTAACATGATACACGAAGTTAGCGAAATTGCTTTCAAACCCAATGATTACTATTATAATATAGTTTTAAGTACGTAATCAAAGGAACAAAGGTACGTTTAATGTTTTGTCTTCAACAAGTTTTCAGTTAAAATATTGATCGATGCTGTGGCCCTCTTGAGTAAACTTCGCTTGGAAAATTTGGCCTCGCAATTTGCTAATGCATTTGCAACAACAAAAATTTAAAGTCCTGCATAAAATAGCGGGAATGACAGAGAGTCCCCAAGGACTCTATAAGCCCTAGATTTACTGAAAGTCTACTAGTATGACTTTGGGCTAGGTATTGTAAAATTTACTTTATGTAACCAAGGTTAGTAAAGTATTAAAAAAATAAATGAGAATAAGCCAAGGATGTTTATTTTACATGGATAGGCTTTTTTCTTCCGTTCCTTGTCGTGTCCTAGTCCAAGGAAGATTAAGTCAATTTTGACTCAATCTCAACTTGTTAGAGGGAAACAGAATGATTAAAATGTATCAGATAGTGTAAGATAGATCTAGTTGTCTTTTTTTCACTTCAAAATACAAATGGAACATGCAATTTTGACAGTTCTTTTTGAAAAAGCTTGTCTAGTGTTAACTTAACAGGTCTATGGAGTAAGCTACCCCTTGTTGTTGAAAAATCATAAAATAATTATCTAGGATTATTAATTTAAATTTAAGTTATCTGTCACACACAAAATTGAACTGTTCTAGAATTGGTAATCTTAAGCCCACTTTATATGGCGCAGTTTACTACACAGTTTTCTGTGCAGTCTGAAAACGGTCCCGTATAAAGGTAAAACTGCATGAAAAACTGTGTGCTAGTGTCAGATTTAAGCTGACATGACAGTCAATGTTTTTTATGTAAACGTTTAAATAGACATTGGTTTATTGTATGCTTTTAAATACGTAAAAAAACAATAACATATTTACATTATTAGCTAAATATACAATTTCCTGAGAGCAAACATACGATAATAACATACAATCGCGTTTCAAAAATACACATATTTAGCGTGTCTTTTGACAGAAGTTTGACAGACTGCACAGTTTTCTGAACAAGAAACTGTGTAGTTTTCTGAACAAGAAACTGTCTCATATAAAGTGGGCATTACGTGTAAAATATCACCTAAAACTTAATATTAAAGAATATACGAACTGGGTTAAGTAGATCAGTACACAAGTTTTAAATCAGATAATTTACTACTTGCATGTTTTAGGTAAGGTATTATATTTATGACCATAAAAACGTATCTTAAAATATATAAAAATACGCGGCAAATGTCCACGAAACGCCTAAGGTCCAATTTAAGTATGGGATATTAATATATCGAATCATGAACCTAATCTTGGTTGCTGCATTGTATAAAAAACACGATTTTCGTGACTTACATAGAAACATAACGTACAATGTAACCATACATAACAGCTTGTGAACATAATGTGTAGGCAGTAGGCACATATCTCTACTAATCAGGGGACCAAAATTAATAATTATGAATTGAAACAGTTTCGTAACGGATAACATATTTGAACTTTTGTGTTTTAGAAACGAACCAATAACAAATGTTATGTCAAAATAATAACTACAGAGTCTAAATTATTGCGAAAAATTATATATAAAAACCTAACATGTACTGATTAAACGATATGCTATTGTATACGTTTATCAGTTATATATTGTGTGCATTACAAGAATTATGAATGTGGATGAAACAGTGAAACATGTGTGGCAGAATAGAGTGGTGTGGCGTTCTTTTCTCTCTGCCTGCCTGCGGGGAAATAATGTGATGGTTAGTTAGTTAGTTTATAAAGCCCGTGAAGACTTTCAATGGTTTCCTATAGCATGCAATAACTAATATTACTGTCAATATGGCCCAAAATATCATAAGCCTGATGCTACAATTTTCACGGTTCATAATAACAATCCAAGGTGTCAAATTAACAATCAGTAAGATACAAAATAACAATCCCATGTCCAATAACAAAATATTAAATTCTCAATATGAATCAACACGTGCCATAGTAACAATAAATAAGATTCAGATTGATGATTCTGGTGACAGCCCTGAAGATGCATACTGCAATGTTATCCGAAAACGTCGGCAGCAAAAACTCTACATATACGGCATAATAACCCAGAAAAGCTTTATCTTTCTTCTAGAATACACAATAAATAACGTCCATAATAACAAACAGTATGATACAACATAATAACAATGCTTATGTTCCGTGATAACAATAAATAAGATTCATAATAACAATTAACATGTCCCATAATGAAGAATCAATATGATCCATAATAACAATCAGTAAGATCCATAATAACAATTCCTTTGATTGCGATTGGAGGAACAATCATACGGATATAATACCTATATAAGTAGGAAATAAATCTCTGCAACAGCCGGAGTTAAGTGGTTTGGACTTGTACTGATGGCAATGACCGAATCGCCCAATCAGCCGGTGAAAGTTTCTGCATTATGTACCTCACCCAGAACTGAACCTAGAACCTCACCTACAGAAGTAAAAACAGGTACATATTATCACAAAGCAGAGTTTACACAGATAATAATGTGGCAGTCATCTTGTCATCTTGGCCGGAAATTCAATTCAATTAAAAACGTAGGTAATATTTTGAAGAGAATGATGGAACGCAAGTAAATTTTGTTTATAAACATCAGTAGAATTATTTCCCTAGAAAATAGTTTGAAGTATGTGTGATAATTTTTTCGAAGCTTTTTGGCTGTCAACAAATTCCGTATATCATTTTGAAAATACTTAAATTTCTAATGCTGGCTGACGGTGGAGCCTTAAAAATAATATTTACAAATTGAATTGCATTCTAATTTCTTAAGATTGCATAAAAAGATAAAAAAATAAAAAAATTGTGTACCTACCTACCTACTTATCTTACTACCTATATTTTTATGCCCATTAAGAATAGAAAAATTAAGTAGGTATGATGTAAATTGGAGAATTTTCTTTAAGTTTAAACGTCACAAAAATGATTTGATATTAGTTTTGAGGCAATGTTTAAGATTGTTTAATGCTGTTAAACATTTCTAGTATAAGCTCGGCTCCAAAGTACCAACTTAACATACAATCATTGACATGCAATAACATGAGATCTTAAGACAATTAGTAGGCATGTACCTAAATTGTTATGTACGCTTAATATTAAATGCTATTATTATATTAAAGACATCCATTTCATTAGTCAAATTGCTATACATGACACTGTATTTATCTTAATGTTATTAGGTATTTTTTAACGAAGAAATCGCTTTTCAAAATGGCTGTGCTTTTAAAGTTAATAAGATACAAAATTATAATGTTATTACTTTAAGCAAAACCATTTCTATTTCAACTTTCAATAACATAATAAGTATACAATTTTCCATGCGAATTACATTTTTTTCGTTGCTTAGCTTTCATTTTATTGTTACGCATGTTATTATTATATTTAATGTTAAGAATTTTCTGATATTTGCTTCACATAGTTTCATAGACATAAATTCAACGTCAACAAATAATTTTGTGGTTAGTGATATTTTAAAAAATCATACCGTATTTAAAATAGTTTTAAAACGTAAAAGAGATGAAACCTAAATCTAACCCAAAATGTTTAATTTCGAGGCTACTTTAAGCTACGTATGAAAAGTGTAGATGCAAACCTATACCAAAGTTAACTCTAGACAAGCTAATTCAAAGAGAGCTGTCAAAATTTTATGTTCCATTTGTATTTTGCAGTGAAAAAAAGACAACTATATCTATCTTCCACTATCTTATACATTTTAATCATTCTGTTTTCCAACAAGTCGATTGACTCAATCTTCCTAGGACTAGGACATTTAAAAAAAATAAAAAATAAAAAAAAAAATAACATTAAATAGAAAAAAAAAATATATATTTTTTTTTAATTTTGCAATCCAATGCTCCCTAGAAGTTTTTACAATAAACTCATTTAGGAACAAATAAAAACACATATTCGTTTTATTCTAATACGCACTGACATCGCTTAGATCACAAAATAAACACAATATATACAAAAAACAGAACCAATCCAATGAAAACATAAAACCTAAAGAAACAATAAAGTGAATTATTACAGTAACAGCAAAACCATATATTATATCGATGCAAGTAGAAAAGGTATCATTAAAAATGCTTATTAAAATAATATATTTCTTCAAATCAAAGGTCCTGTTTCGATAGTTAGATACAGGGATCTTAAACATATCAGGTAACAAATTAAATTCGGAAAAAATGCTATGTATTTTAGAGATCTTGTACCGAATTTGGTTGTATTTGCAGGTTCTAAATGTATTTTGTTGCGTGAACGGGTGTTGTGCTGATGAACGTCTCTATTAAAAGTGGTGTGTGCATTGAATCAAAAATTATATGTAATATTGAAGTAGTAATTTCGTATGTAGGAAGCATGTGAAAGAGCATGATTTTTGTCTCAAACTGACAAGGAACGGAAGAAAATAGCCATCATTGATGCAAACCTGCTATTGCCAACTCGCCACTTCAGTTCACTTTAAGTCCTAGGGATGTATTTCTCAACCCTTTTTATTTATTTATTTAGGTATGTGCCTTTTAAAAATTATTCGCGCTCGTTCGAGGTAGGGAATTTGAGTTATTTTGTGGGCAAAAAAGGGTTGTTTCCGAAACATTTAAAATCCCAATCGAATTAGGTCTATCCATCCGGACATTCCTGTAGATTGTAGAAGATGAATGACGTAGTATGTACAGTGATGTTCATAAGTACAGAAACTACTCAACTGAGATAATAATTAAAACTACTCGCATATTATTTATATTAAAGCCGCTTTATTAATCACTGTAAACACTTTTAAATTAAATAACACAAATTTTTTTTATAATTCACTGAATTTTTTTTGTTAGTTCTGATGATAACAAGATATTGTTGAAACTTGTTTCCGAAATGTTCATGTTTTTTAAATCGAAGACCGTTCCCATTCTCTTTTGAGGATCGGAATTTTTTAGTGTTAGTTTTTCAGAATTAACAAATAAAATAATTTTTAAAAATAAAACCAGATCTTGTCTCGTGGTAGTTCGATATGAAAATGTATACTTCAAATTTTGAAAATGCTTTTATTTCCTTGAAAAAATCGAGGAATTTATTTAGATGGGAAGCGGCCGCGATCATATGTGTGGAATAATTTTATGTTTGAAAATTGCACTTAAGTCCGTAATTTCAAACATCATGCAAAAAAAAATGTAAAATAATAAAATTCAAAAGTAAATAAAGGGAATCAAACATTTTTTAAGAAATTAAAAAATTCCAAAGACTTTTACAATGTTCGGTATGTAGAGCAAATGGAACATGAAAACTTAACAAATAAAAAAATTAAAAAAAAAAGGACTGTGCGATGTACGCATCTGGTCGATATCTAAAATGTGTAAAAAAAAGTTGCTCTAATGTTTGAAAATCCAGGGGAAAAATCGAGGAATCGACGTTTAGCATGGGAAGCGGCCGCGAGTCACGTGGTGGAGTATGCTCACTGCGACAATTTTGGCATGTAAAAAGTCGAATTGCACGGTACCTACATAATTTCAAACAACATGCAAAACGAAAATGTAAAATAATATTGAAAAAAAAAAATGAAAAAAAAAAAAACGTTATCGACAAATTATAATAAGGTCTTTTAACGATGGTTCGGTCATCCGCAGCGAATGGATGGTGAAAGAACGGCTAAAAAAAATATATGATGCGACTGTGCCTGGATGTAGAAATCGAGGAAGGCCGAGAAAGACATGGCATGATCAAGTAAAACAAGTGCTTGAAAGTGGGCATGTAAAAAGTCGTGGGTAATCGACGCGCGTGCATGAGAAGATGTATAAATGTGGAGGAAGTAAGAGACACGTGGCGTTTCTATTTTCAAGGACAAGGCGTGATGCTTTAGTTAGTTAGTATTTACAAATTAAATTTTTCAAGTGATTTGACGATAGATGCATTTTAACAATAAAAAATACTACAACTATTGCCGTGCTTATCCGCACCCAATGGTGAATCCATAGGGCACTGCACCGGTACACCAAAGCAGTCTTGATCTTGAAATTTTATACATGAAGGTAAGATGATCAGTCTTTACGCTTCAGAATATCAGTCAAATGGCTATTTAAAAGCAATATCCAATTTGAACGGGTTGTGGCCCAGTGCGTACAGTAGCGATCTCTGAGTCCAGAAATCCCCACTTCGACACGACTCGATTTTTTTAAAAGCAAGCACAAGCCGCATAATGAAGGCGTAACCTAAATAGTATTTACAAATTGAAAGCTTAGTGCTTTACTCTACAAACCATCTAAAAATGATTGCATAGACAGCTTTTTAAGTTACACAAAAAAAAAAAAAAAGTGATCTTTCTTTCTCTCGAGTTTGGGGACTTATGACCATCACTGTACTATTGTCTGGGTCTGGCTGTATAGTGGCCGAGAGCTGATTGTTGGACAGGGGATCTCGGGTCGGACCGGTTCACGGGGAGGAGAAATAAGTCACATCGTCCGTCTCCCTCTCCCCGCGCGGATTACAGCATCCGTCTTCCTCCGCGCGGCGGACGCAGGTGATTCATTCACACAATAGCGGTACTCCATCAGACGTTTTTCAGAGTGGAGTCATTCAGCTTTCGCATATATACATCGCACCTTTAGGACGAAAACGACCAAATTCGAAAAAAAGGTTATAATGATATATCATCATAAAAGACTGAAAAAAGAACATTATGCATAATTTAGTTTTATATTTTTTATTTTATTTTTAACACAGAAAGGTACATAATTTTCCGTAAAAAATTAGAAGAAATCGATATGAACAAATACGATGGTGTACGAGTATACTGGCTTTGGTTCTACTGAGAATTTCCGAAAAATTGATATTTTGAATTAGGTCGTTTTCGTCCTACAGGTGCGACATGGTAGTAAAAAAAACTCGATGTACAAGCGGGAAACCAGTGAATCTACAAAATATTTGGAGTCGATTTCGTAGATGATTTTGATTTTTTTTTATTAGACTCATAGTTTTAGAGAAAAATGTGAGTACAAAGTAGATTTTTTGGATTCGATTTTTTTTTGCAAATCGTTATCAAATGTAATTTATTTAGTCAAATTAATACTATCCATAAACTAAACAAAATTAAAAAAAAAAAACGCATTTTTAATAAGAATTTGTGCAATTTTACTTAATCTGCGGTACCTACCTACTTAATGAAAGCTTAAGTGAGAAGAAAAAAAATATTTTTTTAAAATCCTAGATTCAAAAGTCATATTACACATTCGACGCCAAATATGATGTAGATTCACCAGTAGGTACTTTATTACATGAAGGCATCGTGAATTTAATTTATCAGTATTTTTGTGATTACTCAGCGCGGGTGTTAACTGTCCACCTTTTCAATTTATCAACACTCTTTTACCTTGTATACGAAAGTAACGATATTTCCTGTGAATAATAAGAACAGATAACGTACAAGATAGTTGGATGTTTTCGTCTTGTTCCACTGGTGACCAGTGATGTGGAAGGTTTGGTGGAACATTCGGGAACTCTTGATTGGTCACGAAACAGAAATGGAACCTCATTGTAATGGAACAAAATGCACTTTTTATAACGGAAATCTACGTCACGTATTTTATTATCTAATCTCTTCAGATTACTTGGGCAGTTTGTGTTTTATTTTATTGCATTTTAGTGCTTTTAAGAAATAAATATCAAACAAAAAAGGTACACACTTTATGTGAAACGCCGATAGGGTTACATATTAAATATAACACTAACACGAATAAGAATTCTTTTTTTACGTCAACATTTTTAGATAACTAAAATCTGTAAAATTATTTTTAAATAAACTGAAAATTTCCCTGATAAGGAAGGCAATCTTTCATCAAAGTAAAAAATTACAACACACGTTAAAAGATTTACTGGTTAAAAATATAAAGCAAACCAAAATTGGAGAGACATCTTCAGGCGTCTTCTAGTAAGTAATAAAGCTCAGTAGAGCCTTACCTACACTAATAAAGATGATTGACAAAAAAATGCTTAACAATGTTCTCAACAGATGACACCAGCATAGAAAATTTCGGTAATGCGGAACGACGTAGACGAGTTCAATATATATCAGTTCCAAAAATTTGTCAAATATATGGTTATCAGATGATGGGCGGAATAGGGAATGTGGTAGTACATATAGTGGCCACTTAACCCAGCCAATGACAGGTCATAAGCCCTGTAAACGCCTAGATAACCCACATTCGCTTCCAGAGTTTCTCTGTGTCTGTCTTTGTTGGGATATAAATAATATCTAAAAAAATTGTGGTTAGAACCACCAAGATAGTGTCTCTGTTATAATTAAATGCCTATATTATTAAAACATTGGTCAAAAGTTGTCAACTTAAACAAATGTAAAATGTTGAATTATGTAAGTATTATAATGAGTATACCCAAAAACAAAGATGGAATTAGTAAAACGTTTAAAACACAGGTGAAAAAACAGTATTACTTGTGTTGTAATATTTAGTTACCTACAACAAATATATTTATTAAAATCATTCTTAAAGTGAGTGAAAAGTTTTGGTTTTGGACCACAAAACATTTTTATACCAGTCTCCATTGATTTAAATCAATGCCGGTCTCACATATAAAAATTGATGACAAACGATGAAAACACATTTGAAAACACACATTGTTTTGTATGGTTTTAATGACATTGCAAATTCAATACAATTCGCTTGAAAACGCCAAGTCAATGGTTTTAAACAAAACAACAAAAGAATAGAAAGTTCGTAGAAACATGTTGTGTTATGAAGAAACATAAAGGATTTGCTATGTAGCTTCTTAGAATATAGAGAAAATGTAAAACACTAGGTGTAGTAATTACAGATTACTGCCGCAATAATCTAATCAATCATGTTTTCAATCATTAGAAAATATTGTTGATCAAATGACAGTGTATAGGTAATATTAATTGCAAGGTGATTAAGTCCGATGATTTATTTCATACGTTTTAGAGTAATCGAAATAATTGCTGTTAATAAAACTCAAATGCAGTATAAATAATAATAAAAATTTTAATAAGATAGGATTGAGGGTGATAAATTTGGGATAGTTGCAATAATTAAAGAAAATAGGGAAAAGGGCAGACCTTAAACTGAAGATCTAGTGTATTTTCGAAGAGCTGAGAATGTATTGAAGAGTGGTGATTTCGGGGGATATTTTTCAATAAAGAGATCTGTTTTTCCTTTTTTATAATATATTATAATATTTTAACATTTACTGAAGTAGAATTGATCCTCTATTGAGTCCTTGAGTGAGTCCACATTTTCATTGTCTATTAAGTTTACTGATTTATAATGTTCTGTCGCTTTATTTACAGCTTTTTAAGCTTTACAGTCGTTAAAATGGACTTCTCCGTAAATAAATATATATGAATAAATAATAAATAATAAATAAATACTTAACAATAATTTTTACATCTAAAAAATCTTAACCTACAATATTACAAAAATATTGTAATAATCATATTAAATAACACTATTAATGCTGCATAGTTTTAAAATAATTTATTATGTAAAATGGCTTTCTATGCCGTTGATGATAAATAAAATAAATAAACACCTTTTTAATTTAGGAATTAAAAATTGCAATGTAAACATGCAAAATTTAGCAGGGGCTATTTTACATATTATGATGATGGTGTTATGATGTACCATACACATATAACCTGTATTATAGGAGAATAAGTTGGTGAATATTATAGTACCGTTACCCGCCCCGCTGACACAGTGCCTAGGGCGGGACACGGAAGGTCCACTTTATACAAAGGGGCAGATCATTACTATGGCCGCCTGAGATCATAAATCTTAATCAAGTAGACGTATAGCAAACACGATTTTTATTTTAATGATGAAGTTTCACTTATATGGCAAGTCAGTACCCTATGCACCATTGGGTGCAGATAGGGTGAAGTAGTAGTGTAGTAGTAGCCAGGGGTTCCATTTCCGACTGGGTCAATATTAAATATTTATTTGCACGAGGTTTTTTACATTAAAAAAACTTTTCATTGTGTAATACCTTGGACTGGCACTGAAGTGTAAGATTTTTCTCATCTTGCATTTTGAATCGCACCATAAATACTAAACAGCACTAACTCAAAAAAGTATACCTTTGAGAAATCATTAAAATGTGTTTTATTTCGTGTTGTTTCATTGAAATTTGATATTTTTAAATTTTAATATTTCGACGCGGAAATTATATGGAAACACAATTCTCAGACAGAAATGTTAGGGGCAGTGTAGGCTATAACGTGATATTTTCATTTCATTTTCGACAAATTAGGACTTAGTGCTGTATTATATTTATGGTGCGACGATGGTAGAGCCCACCTGGCCTCCGACTTCCAGGACGATCTGCAAAAAGGAAAAACTAGAAGACGCCTGAAGATGTCTCTTCAATTTATTTGCCTATATATTTAACCAGTAATTTTTAACAACATTTTGAATGTGAACAGATACTTGTAATTAAATTCAGATAAATCTTACCTACACCAAAAAAGTTGATAGCCAAATGCTTAGCAAATTTCTCAACAGATGTCACCAATAAGAAAAAACGTTCTGTGATAATTCATACTAAATAGATCTTCCGAAATTTGTCATGTATGGTTATCAGATGATGGGGGGAATGGGGAATGTTGTAATACATCTAGTGGCCACTTAACCCAGCCAATAACAGGTCATAAGCCCTACAAACACCTAGATAATCTACATTTCTTTCCAGAGTTTCTCTATCTATGTTGGGATATCAATAATATTTCATAACAACTTACCTATATACCTTCAAAACGATAAATCTAATGCTTTAGTGTACCTAAAATTCAAGTACCTACATCCGTTTATTGTTTGTAGTTGAATGATATTACGGTATCAGATACATATCTACTCTATTCTATTCTATTCTCTATTCTTGACACTTCATATACCATAGACAAAGAACGCACGACTGCGTGTGGTTCACGGTACATTAGAGTATTCTCAAAGCGTTTTGTTAACTGGATCTCTGTGGTCGAGACGGATTTACCGAATTTTGTGGCTCACCTAACCTTACCCAACACAATTTAACCGGAATAAATTTTTACCACAATTTAACGATTTTTACTTGTAACTCTCATACAGGGTGTAACAAAACTCGATGTACAAGCGGGAAACCAGTGAATCTACATCATATTTGGAGTCAATTTTGTATAAAATAACATTTTTTGATTTGACCCTTAGTTTTCGAGAAAATTGAGTACGAAGTTGATTTAAAAAATTTTTTTTTTTGCAAATTGTTATCAAATATCATGTATTTAGTCAAATTTATACTATTTATAAAAAAAACACGTTTTAATAAGAATTTGAGCAATTTCACTTAATCTCCCATACTTATGAAAACTTTTGTGAGAAAAATAATTTTTTTTTCAAGCTTAGATTAAAAAGTCATATTACACAATCGTCTCCAAATACGATGTAGATTCACTAGTTTTCGGGTTGTACTACGAGTTTTTTGTTACACCTGTATATACCTTGATTAGAAGTACACTAACTTGTCGAACTGTACATTAAATATTTAAAAAAAAATTGATTTAAAGCTGATTTTATATGATGATGCTGATTAAATATGTTGGTTTATATGTAATCCCTTTCTTGTCTTCTTTCGCCACGTTTGCTCCTATGTGGAGCATGTGGACATCACTAGATCCCTCCAGGAGACTCTGTCACCAGCGAGCTCTCTCGCCTCCTCTCACGTCAGGCCCGCATCCATCAGCTCCGCCAAATACATCCATAGGATGGTCATCGACGGTCTGCCAGAACGGCGGGACGTAAAGAAGATGCAGCCCAGGTTCAGGCTCTCCCGAGGCATCCGGAGTGAATCACCTTATTAAAAAAATACTTTAACAGTGTGAATAACTCGTAAGACGTCATTTTATGGTAGTATTTGTTTGAACTTGATTCATCGAAATTCTTACATAACGAACTGTCATTTTAATCAAGCTATATTTAACAGACTTTACGTGACGTATCAATTTTTTTTAAATTGCGGGATCAACGGGCGTGGTACTCACAAAGCGACATAATATATCTACCGATATATTTTTTCTCTTCCGGTGGCGAGTAAACTTGACCGGAGCAATAAGTTACAAAGTGAAGCAAATTCGCTCACCCGGTTACGAGTAGAGCGAGTAGCGAGGCTGGTCTAATTACGGTTACGGTCACATCTCATCTCAACCACTTCCCTCCCTCTGCTCATCTACCCGGTACTAAAGGGGAAAGGCTGTCACGCGACCCGCGCCCGCTCCGCCATGCACTTGTAGTCCTCTACTGCACTTGGCGTACCAATGCAGTGCCCTATGCACGGGTAAGCGTTTGGCTTGGCCATATACGGCCTTAACCATGACTGCCTATTTTACAGGGCATCAGGTTCTCGGCGTCCTGCACGTCCGGTGTTGACAATTCGACGGGCAGTTTGCGTCAGAGCTGTGTGACGTGGACCTGACTTGGGAGGTTGCACGGGAGCTGATTAAGAAATAAATTATCAAAATAATTAGACTATACAAACACGCTTCTCGTCAGTATCTACTACTACTACTCTTCCTTATCCTCACCCAATGGTGCATAGGGCACAGCATTAATACACAAGTGCAGCGAATCTTGATCATTTGCTACACGAAGGCAAGATGATCAGTTTTACGCTTCAACGCCAGTCACATATGAAATATTTTTATGCAAAAAACATATTCAAATATGTTTTATACTATCGGTCGGTATCTAAATGTATGATAAGATCATTGCTCTAGTGCTATATTCCACGAAGAAAATCGAGGATCACGATTTGTATGGAGGAGCGACCGCGGGTAGCGTGATTTCCATTCCCCTTAACCGGCTTCCATTCATTTACTTTCGCCCGTATAAGGAACGACAAACCGGTCCGGTCCGGCAACGTGTGCAAAACGGACGGTTCGGAGAAAAGAGCGGGAAATGAAAATCATACAAAATGGCTGCGGAGAAAATGTAACGAATATAAACCATGCGTGATTGTCTGGAAATTCGTTCAAATAGCGTAGAGGTAATTGTAATAAATTTACAATATCGAGATGGTAACCTGCGTTTCTGGGGACTGGCGTGGGTGTTCCTTGGTGAAGTCCTTCTTGCTCATTTTTTTTGCGTATGACTGTGACTTGTTTTGGTTAGGATATGGATAGGGTGCGGCAAGGGACGCATGAAATAGGTCCGCCAGATAGGATGACTGGTTGAATATTGTATGTTGTGGTTTGGACTCAGCCGAGGTTGCTGCCGCGTCTTCTCTGGGCGTGTTGGCGGGGGGCGGGAGGTGGTTGTAACTAACTACTAAAAAAGGGGTAGAACTACTAATATCCCTGTAAATTTAGGCCAGCTCCTTGAGCAGGTTGGGGTGAAAGTGTTCATGACAATCTCAGAGCCGAGACAGTGATAGGGGCAATGAAAGCATTTGGTCGCGTATTAAACCTCCTTTTCTTCCGCTTTTTCCAGTTAAAACTGAATCTATTAAATTTCGCGGATTAGCTTTAAAAAATCGGTAGAGTTGTGCTGGACTGAAAAAAGACTCAATAGTCATTAAAACCCAGTCTAGAGAAAAGGGTGGGGCTTTCACTGTAATATCGAGATGGTTTGACTGTCTGAAATGTATGAATACTTTTACTTCTTTACCTTATCCGCACCGAATGGTGCATAATTGAATTAAGCGAGAACGGGAGGGTGGGTAAGAACGAGGTATAAAATTAGACTGAGGGCTGCACAACAGTTGGAAATCCCATTGGAATTAGAAACCATGTATCCCTATGTAGTAAATATAAGCCTTGTACATTATAAGCAAGGCAAATAATAAGCAACTTAAATCTATAAAAAAAAAGTTGGAAATCCCTGGTAATAAAGGCGATCAGCGGATGGTATAGATGATAATACCTATAATATAATACATATGTGATGTTCGCTACATGTAACCGTTAATGGTGAGTTGGTAATGGGTAAATCCGGCATGTTGGTAGTTTGTACCACAGGGCGTCCGGTCAGCTAGCCCCATAATAATGCTTCCAGTTCCAGTGGTAACTCCGCTGGAATTTAACAATTGAGCATATTTTTTTTCACACATTTTAAATATTGACCAGATGCGTGTTTGCATCGTCTTATCTTTTAAATATTTCATCTGTTAAAGGGGATAAATAAATTGTTTAAAAAAATAAGACGATCCAAACACACATCTGTGTTGCTCAATCACAGATAACTATCGACGTAGTTAAAAACGTGCTAACCACGTGCTAACGCTAACCATTTGACCGATCACAATGAACATACGTACATACCACGTTCGCGTGGCCGAGCTCAGCTCGGCTCACCTCGGGATCGATCGGCTCGGTGTTCGCACGCGATATCGCGGCCAAACGTCAAACGTCAGATTTGACGTTTGTTGCGCGCGTGTCGGATTGTTTATTATGTCGACTGCTTTTCTCAATATTTGGCTTGCCGAAAGCCGGCTAAATGCAATACGGCACTCGATAAAGATTGAATGAAGATATGTGCGAAGAAGATATATCTCGGGAAATGGCTCGCGACGAGATGCGCTAGTTTAATAATCCCGATCGATAACTTTTAACGCGTGTTCCCATTGTGATCGCGAAAACGTTAAACATCCATGGTAAGAAATCGTTATCACGTCGCTTATTACCGAGTCGATAGTGATCTGTGATCGAGCAACTGGTCGACATCTAAAATGTGTGAAAAAAATCTTTGCTCTAATGTTACATTCGAAAGCGGCCGCGCGTGGAGTATGCTCTTAATCTATATTTTGAAACAGTCAAAGTAGAAGTTATATTGCTTTAAAAAAATCGATCTTGACTGTGTCAAAATATAAAAATATTTATTTGAATACGGTATTTCGCATACAAATATTTCATTGTACGTGATTCCTCGGACTGGGGCAGAAGCGTAAGACGGATCATCTTGCCTTTATGTAACAAACGATCGACGCTAACTGCATAAGTGCCCTGTGCAACATTTGGCGCGGATGAAGGAAATTCGTAGTATAAGAAGAATAAATTTAAAAAATTAAGTCACTCAAATTTTTACACAGATTATCAACACTAACAGTAAACGCGTAGATATCCAAGATGTCAAAAGCATGTAGGTTATTGAATGCACGCCCGTCATGGGCGAAATCCAGTTTTGTATGCAAGTATTTTGACACACTCAACATTTTGTCTACAGGTTTTATACAATTTGAACGTAATGCAAAGAATGTTTATTTCAAATCAAAAAATTTTTTTTCCCCCCCCAAAAAGGGGGTTTGAAAAACCTTTTTTTAAAAAATTTTTTTTGGGGGAAAAAAACCAACCCCAAAAAAAGGGAAAAATTTTAAAAATTTTTTAAAGAAAAAAAAAAACCTTTTAAATTAAAAAAAACCCCCCCCCCAAAAAAAAAAATTCCCCCAAAAATTTTCCCTTTAAAAATTTTAAAAAAAAAAAAAAAAAAGGTTAAAAAAAATTTTTTTTAAAAAATTTTTTAAAAAAATTTAAAACCAACATTTTTTGGTCAAACGTTATAATCAAAAACCAAAAAAAATTTTTTAAAAAAAATTTTAAATTAATTAATTTTTTTAAATTAAATTTAAAAATTTTTTTTAAAAAAAAAATTTTTTTTTAAAAAAAAATTTAAAAAATTTTTTTTTTTTTTTCCCAAAAAATTTTAAGTTTAAATTTAAAAAATTTTTTTTTTTTAAAAAAATTTTTTTTTTTAAAAAATTTTTAAAATTTTAAAAAATAAAAATTTTTAAAATTTTTTTTAAAAATTTTTTTTTTTTAAAATTTTAAAAAAAAAAAAATGTTTTTTTAAAAAATTTTAAATTTTTTTTTAAAAAAAAAAAGCAAAACCCCCCCCCCCGGGGGGGGGTTTTAAAAAAAAAAATTTTTCCCCTTTTAACCAAAAAAAAATTTTAAAAAATTTTTTTTAAAAAAAAAATGGGCCCAAATTTTTTAAAAAAGTAAAGGAAAAAAAAAAAACCCCGGGGGTTTTTTAAAAAAAAAATTTTTTAAAAAAAAAAAAAAATTTTTTTTCAAAAAACCCGGGTTTTTTAAAAAAGGGGGGGGGGCCCCAAAAAAAATTTTGGGAAAAAAATTTTTTTTTAAAAAAAAAAAAATTTTTTTTTTTTGGAAAATTTAAAAAATTTTTAAAAAGTTTTTTTTTTAAAACCAAAAAAAAATTTTTTTTTTAAAAAAAAAAGGGGTTTTTTTTTTTTCTAAAAACAATTTTTAAA
>JAGVSP010003309.1:0-35574 GCA_022494985.1 Micrasema minimum | reverse complement strand
TTGGTCAACTATTTTAAGCACGCACAAAATTGCATAGCTTGTGTTCTGTATTTAAGTTATCAGCATATAAATTTTGGTTGAAGAAACAAAGTGACTTAGTATTGCATACCTAATTAAATAGTGTTTCAGTAGGTATATACTTTATACGTATAACCTAACATTATGCCAAAGTTTTACCTATAACCTAACATTATTAATTTCATAAAGTTTCACGAAGTAAATGCTGATTCTATAAAAAAAATTAAAAAAAATATTACTCATAGATTTCTGAAAAACATTGTTAGAAAAAACTTCGACTCATTTTCGGAGAACCTAAATTTATTATAACTTTTCTGACTTTTAAATTGCTTAAATTTTAAACTCTTAACCCAACCATTAATTTTTTACTATTTTTTTGCAAATATGCATTGGCTCAGTGAGTTTTTTTGAATCATTCGTATTCATTTCGCATATTATTTTGTGAATTAGTCTATTCAATAATGATTTTTTATTTGATAAATACTAGACACTAGACATATTCACTAGTAAAATTTATTACAGACAAGGATTTTTAAAGATCATTCATGGAGGAAGAATATAATTTCAAAACGTATTAAAGGAAACATGTAATTTATATGAATCAAATGTACAGCGGAATGAAATTATGTATTCAGATTGCCAAAATTCATGATTTTATATTTCGTAAGTAAGAAATATGTTTTGCCTTGTAGGTTGATTAAGTTTTTTCTTTACAAGTATTTTACATCATATAATATATTTCTCAAGTTGTTATTAAATCGTTTAAATTTGGTTGAAAGCCAGTTGTTCTTTCGTTGAATGTACACAAATGGCAGCAGAAATTCGTGTATTTAAGTGAAAAGTGATTAATTTGTTGTAATGCTCAAATAAAGTAAGTGCTTTTATGCTGAAACTAAGCACTTAAAGACTTTGTACTATCGAAGTAGTGGAACAGTTAAGTAAAGGATGCGTACCGTTTGTTATTTCAGGGAATGAATTATTTCGACCGCTTTGTTCCTTTTGTGTGAATAAAACATTTAAATCGCTTAGAAATTCTCCGATATTGGCGGAGGAAAATTTACTTCACAAAAAATTTCATTTCGGAACAAACAATTTTTGTGTAATAAGAAAATATAATTTTTCAAAATAATATGTTGTTTTTTTTTAGTTTCAAAGAAGTCTGTGTAGTAAGTCTTGTAAATAACTGATTCGCTTCAAAATTTTTCTTCTTCTTCAAGGTGGATATTATTTCATTGGTTAAAAAAAATGATTACAAAATTTTACCAACAAATAAGAAAACGTTTTTAAAAAAAAAAAGGATACTACATAGGTAGTTTGACACCATAGTCAGTAGGGTGCTTCTTATTTTTCGACTTTTGAAAAATTACTGCGTCAGCCCGCCATTCGCTTCTATCATCTAAAAAACGAACCCAAATTTTTTATTTTTTTTTAGATATGTTTTTAGGGGTCGCTACCTCGTGTCAAAGTTTGAAAAAATTATGATAATGTTAACTTGCAGCTCTATGTACATAAAACAGTTATATTCATCATTTATACATGATTAAACATACTAACGCTACTCTTTGTCACAATAATCCGTACAAGGACACACGTCATTTGTTTTCGACAACTGTTGTTTTGACATCAACGCTCAAAAGTGCAGGTACCGATCCATCAGAGTACAATATAAATTCATCCTCAAATTCGTCGCCAGCGTATGAAGCAAAGGAAAGGGTAGCGGAATCCTTAAAGAAAGAATTTAACCCAAATACGCCTCTTGCTGTTCTTTGGGATGGTAAACTGATCGAAGACATAACAGGACTAAAAAACAGCGGATCGCCTTCCCATTTTAGTGTCAGGACAAGGTGTAGATCAACTTTTTGGCAGTTCCAAAACTCAGTCATGGAACTGGGGATGCGTGTGCTTCAGCTGTTTATGACACTATTCTTTCTTGAAACTTGAGCGACCAAATAAAATGCTTTTGCTTCGACACCACTGCGGTCAACACTGGTTTAAGAGCAGGTGCTTGTATTCTATTAGAGCAAAAGATGGAAAAAGATGCTCTTTGGTTGGCCTGTCGTCACCATATAATGGAAATACAGCTGGAAGCAATCGTAGTTCAAGCACTAGGTCCATCAAGCGGACCGGAAATATTGATCTTCAAAAAATTTAAATCTGCTTGGCCTAACATTGACCAGAATAAGTTCAGTATAGTTTCTTCAGACTCTGACGCTTTAAGATGCGTAGAAAATATAGCAGGCAGCACAATTTCATTTGCTGAAGAACAGCTAAATGATTATCAGCCACGTGACGATTATAAGGAAACTGTTGACACTTACAATAATATTTTTGGGAGGTATGCCTAATAAAGGGATATCATTCAGAGCTCCAGCAGGTCTTCATCGCGCACGATGGATGGCAAAAGCAATTTATTGCCTTAAGCTTTTTATGTTCAGAGACCAGTTTAAACTGACAAAAAAAGAACTTAAAGCCATTACTGAAATTTGCGTTTTCGTCGTTACGATTTATGTAAGATGCTGGTTCCAAGCTCCCGCGGCAACTTCAGCACCAAGGAATGACTTGTGACTGTTAAAAAATCTTAAGAAATTTGAATATATAAAAAAAGCTATGTCCAAAAAAGCTCTAACGAATTTCCTGGGGCATTTATGGTATCTGTCCGAAGAACTTGTTGCGCTTGCTTTTTTTGATGACGAAGTTTCTCTTGAAAGCAAACAAAAAAATGGTGATTGCACTGAATGAGGAAGGTCCAGACTAAAGCCCAAATTGATTGAAGAATTTAATAAACTAATTACCACAGACGAAGAACAAAAACAATTCCTTCTTTTGGTTGTGAAAAAATTCAGGCAAAAGTACCCTGATACAAAGAAAACTACTTTATTAGCATAAGTAACAATTTTTTTTTATCCTAATAGTTATATAATTTATGTTTGCTTGTCTTTTTCAGAACTTAATTAAAGAATTTTCAGATATACATTTTTTTTATTTTTCAATCGCTGGTAGCGACCTTTAAATATTACTTTAAAAATAAAATAAAAATTTTGTACAATTTTTTTGCGCCTTAGAACAGAATAAAAGGGTGACGCACATCAATTTAAAAAAAAAAATTTTTTTGCCTATTTAAGAAGCACCCTAATAGTCAGCTTTGGATTTCAAGAAAGAACGCATCAACCTCCAATAACTATGGTCATTTACCGTATATAAAAATCATATGCACTAGGCGGAGTTGAGAGATAAGGGACTTACGTGGAAAAAAGCGAGAGTGATAGCCAGCGAAGGGTTTCCTGGAGAAATGTAGTGTCCACATGCTCCACATAGGATGGCAAAAGAAAAAGAAGAGGTAATGAATCACTACTTAAGAATTTAAGGTAGAAAAGCAACCTTTGTCGCCCTAATTAAATGTTGCGTGACGAACTATAATCAAGAAAACAGAATTAATCACAATCAAGCAATATACCAAAATCTTTCTTATGATCAGTTTGTGTTTCGTATTTTCCGTTGGCGGTTTAACTGTCTCCAAGTCACGATATTATTAACCGCATATTTGCCCACCCACACTTTACCCATACATCTATACAGGAGTCACAAACTGTTGATTTTTTAAATAGTAACAGTGTTAAAAAAAAGAAAATAAATGAATAGTGAAGATTACTTACGGGAATGCATTATAAAACGATGGGTAATATGTTATTATGGAGGCAAGATGTGCAATCATCGTTCAACAATGTATAAATCTATCAATCCAATACAATCAAAATGTAAACTATTATAATTCTCTTCACTGTAGTAAAACAGGTAAGTGATTTGATTCAATTACGACTAATAAACCAGTCTATATAAATATGTTTGTATGGATTAGGTTGCATTTATTGCAAAACTCGAGTCGTATTAATTCGATTTTTATAGAATAAATCAAATAATTTTCATGACAAAGTGTTCGTTTCAACATTATTCGTTGCCGGTGAATGACGGTTCAATAAATAAAATTAATAAATTCTAACTAACTAACTTACTAACAAACCATCACACCATTTAAAATAAAATCTTAATTACATCGCAGAGGAATTTCACAGAAAATAATGTTACAAAGAACTTGTAATATCTTATACTAAATAAGCTTAAAGCCTAAAGAAAAAAAGATATTATTCGCTAACCAAAGGTTTCTCAGGTACAAGTTGACAACAAAGGACACAATATTACCTGCATACATAAATATACAAACTTATAATGTGCCTTTCTTATATTGGGACTACAAAGATGGACGTAACATTAAGTATTTTCCGATGAGATATAAAATGAGAACAAGCGCATATGTGCCAAAAGTGCCAATACCGAAACCTAATTGTAAAATATAATGCTACAACCATTATTTCACATTATTTCTAATTGATACGATTATTTTCGCCTAATAAGAAATAAGGTTTATAAAAAAAATTATTTCACAAATTTATTATCCGAACTTGTATAAACTTTCTCTATGTACCATTAGGCGCAGACAAGAGAAGGAAAGTGTAAAAAATGTAAGAGATTTTAATATCATTCATTTTACAAGCCAACCCAAAAAAAAGGACTTTTCAAATGTTTTTTAAATTCATATTTTCAAAATAAACAATTTACTAAGACTACAACTTTCCCCTATCCGCACCCAATGGTGCATAGGGAACTGTATTGGTACAACAAATGCAGTGTATCTCGATCATTTTATTACATCAAGATAAGATGATCAATCATACGCTTCAGAAATATTAATATAAAAATCTCATATATCGAACCAGCGCGCAGCGACCTCACGCACGGTAGCCAAAAGTGCTAGAACTATGCTACGAGGCGGACAATTTACATGAACTAAAAGCTTATTATAATTGTGTTACTGTCTCTTATACAAAAGTGAACATGCAGAGCATAGGCTGTTTAAGTATGTTTCTTTCTAAGGACCCAATAACTTGAGTAGTAGTGTAAGTAAGTTTCCAATTAATATACTATTTGATAAAATTTAGTTGATTCAGGAAAATTACATTTTAATAACCTATTGTAATAGCATATTTAAAATAACATAAACTTATTCAAATCCCAAATTGTAAATCATAAATTTAAATTTTCAGGCAAATACAGTAATTACATATCTTTTCAATAATTATAATATTGTACATATCTTCTCTGAGACAGGTGCGCAAAACGCCACCTAGTAGAGAAGATATCAATAACAAATTAGTTTCACACACCATCTGTAATGAATAAGATGTACTGTTAGGGACCATAATAAACAAATAAACAAATAATACCGGAAAATTAATTTTTATGTTTTTGTACACATGTAGATATGTGTATTAAATACCGTCTGACGACAATCTAATTGATTAATTTAGTTTGTAATGTTGTATTTAAATCAAACATGTTTATCAGTTTGTGTCTGTCAAAGGAAATTCGCGTTTTAACGGCCTAACTAACAATTTTATTCGCAAATTGGTGAGAATGATTAAAACAATTTACCGTTTTCAAATTAACGTAAATTCGTTGCCAACAAGCTTCGCCAAGTTTGATTGGGTTTATTTCGAAAATACTTCAGCACGTATAAATAAAATTGCTGAATACAGGAAATTAAAAAGTAGGTTTTCTAATAATTTGAATCGTATTTAGTTGAGAAATACAAATCGTAATTAATTTTTCCCTAGAAAGTTAAAAAACCCTTCAAATTTCACTGATTAAAAAAATAAATCGTATTCGTTGTCCGCCTCGTGGTGCAGTCGTTTGAGTTGGGTTAGGCTATCTGTGTGCCGCGGGTTGAATTCCTGGCGGGATTATTTCACATAATGGAAATATAAAACTAATGTTGAATTCCTGACAGAATTGATTAACACGATAGATACGTATAATTAATCATCTTACCTTTGTGAAATAAATAATCTAAATACACGTATATCAATAAGTGTATCAATGCAGTGCCCTTTGCACCATCAGCTGCGGACGAGGTTAAGGAACGGTTAATAATTTATTGATTTTATATTGAAACTGAATCAGCAATAAAACTTTTGGTCTATCTTTATGCTATACAGCTAATTCGCCGAGTTCGCTAATATTTCAGTTAAGATTTTCAGACTTTCAGGCATTTTTCAGCGGCGTGCTTGCGTATTCCATAATAATCGATTACCAGTGCGCTCGTTAGGCTTATTCCAGTTAATTTTTTACTGATTCCTATCACGCTTCAGCTCAATCGTTCTTATTTAGTATTTAGAATCACGACTGAAACAAACGGTGACCAAGTTTGTGCTATAATTAGGAAAGCCAAATATAATTTATATGGTGTGCAAAGCTACACGGGATTTTCAAAACGAAACTGCGTACTAAAGTAATTCATTGGAAATATTTTTAATAATGTTGACGTTTAAATCAATCGTGTGTATTTTTATATTAAGAACAGTAGAACTGTTGTTACTTTTGGTATATTCCTACACAAAGCGTTTGTTAATAGTTTTGAAAATGATTCGTTTTAATACAAATTTATCAGTAAATAAATAAACCGTTGGATGCTCTGATTTTAACATATGAAGCATCAGAGTCAAAAACACAAATTAATAAAGCTTAAAAACTGATCTCAATAGAGACGAGAAGTTTGAAGGGGAATATGGATATCTAGGCGTTTACAAGGCTTATGACGTGTCATTGGCTGAGCCACTTGATGTATTACAACATTCCCCATTTCACCTAGTATTTGATATCCATATCTGCCAATTATCATGGATGACAAAACAATATAGATTCTCAGTGGATGACAGAGAGTGAGAGAATATGAAGCGTCGCGCCATTTCACAGTATATATACAAGTTCTGATTATTGGCAGATATGGATATCAAATACTAGGCAAAATGGGGAATGTTGTAATACATGAAGTGGCCACTTAACACGGCCAATGACAGGTCATAAGCCCTGTAAACGCCAAGATATTCACATTCCCTTCCAAACTTCTCGTCTCTGTTAGATGTCAATATATAATTATTATCCCGTAATGGGTGAAATCCAGTTTTTGTCTACAAGTATTTGGACACACTCAAAATGTTGTTTAATTTAAAAATTATTAGATTTCTAAGTATCAAGATATTTCAGTATTAAAAAAAAAAATTCTCATCATATCAGCAGTATATTTTGGCACTTTAAAATTGTAATTATGTATTACAAGAACGTTTTTCAGGAACCATTTAAAAAAAATTGTTATGGTGGATTGCAGTATCACCGGCATTGTTTTTTTATTAAGGCATGTGTGTTAAATATTCCAGCTAAAAGCACTCGAGTACCAGCTTGGAAAGATGTGACCTTTATGTTTTCCATGTGGCCAAATAACCCCTAAAACTTTATTCAACCTCCTGTAGCTTTAACCTTTTTATTCATGCTTTATTTTTATTAAAAAACCTTATCTCAGATGACGTGTTATAAAAAAAACCTAGCAATTGAAAGCGTATTTCTCAAATAAGAAAAATGAATAAATAGAAAAATGTTTTCGAGAAGTGTATTATTTTAAAGCCTTTGAATTCATTTGAATGATTAATTGCAGATTCTAACCAACCCGAGAATAATATTCAAAGAGAGATATAGTACGGATTTTTGCGTATTTAAAATGAAGATAGTTTGTTAATTAATTGATTTTCTTATTACAGTTTTACAATAACGTATTTACATTCTGAAGGCTTTTTACATATATAAAACAAGACTAAACGTTTAAAGGTTTATTAGGATATATAGCCAATAACAGTATAACAGAACACTTAGGTTTAATTCAGTTTAAATTTTATCATATCGGAACCTTAGTAGTATAAATCTTGTGGTCACTATTTTCATATGTTTTATATATACCCTACAGCACCTACTTTTTTCGGAGTTCCTGTTAGTATTTTTTAGAATATTTAAGTTTTTGTGACACCTCTAATTAAGTATTTTTAGTAACTACATAACTGTCTTTAATAATAAAAGAATTCTGAAAGAGTTAGGATCAAACATAGGATATCCATTGCAAGTATATTTACTAGATTGTACTATTAGTTTAAGCGAAAATCAGTATAAAAATACTATATAAAACTCCTGCAGACTATTTTAAAACCAAGTTGTAAGATTACAAAAATATTTCCAGGTTTTTAAATAAAAAGTTTTTTAATATACCTCTCAGTATTGATTATTTCTATATTCCTCTCGTATATATTCGCTCAAAATACGTCGAGAAAAGTAATGCAATTTGCTGGAGTGCATAAAATATACACGGGAATATGAAATAGACGGAACTGGAACAGAAAATTTGTTTTTCCCGGGAGATGATATTAAAAAACATGAGAAAATAGAATATGGATTTATCGGATTATTGGAAATTTTCTAGCTTAATAAATTCTACTCGTAAATGGGACATAGATTCTCTCGGGGATTTATTATAAACTTTTTATAGACAATACTTAAAGCTCAATAGTGCCTTAAAAACAATGGCTCATAGTAATAGGTGAAAATAGACTTCAGAACCAATGCTTTTTATTATATTTTTTAGAGTTAAACTATATTAATTTACTACTTACGTGCATATTGTCATTTGCCTAATATTCGCACCCAATGGTGCAACGGGCACTGCCTTGGTACATCAAGTACAATGAATCTTGATGATTTATTTAATGTAGGCAAGATGGTCAGCCTAACGTCCAAGGCAGTCGAAGGTATCACATAACAAATTAAATATTTTTATAAGAGGAATCACACAGAAATAGATATCTCGTATTTTTTCCATCGGGAATCCAACCCGCGACCACATATATGGTAGCCCAACACGGTAAACACTACACTTCAGCACTTGGCTGCCTTATTAGCTGTTTTACATTTAATAGTTAAATACTTAAACGAGGATTTTTAGGTAGTTCAGTTTTTGTTATTTTCGAAAAATGTTCTTTGTATAAAATATTTTACAATTCAAGAATGTGGTATACTCGTATTGCATGCACCTGACCTAACAGAGATTTTGAGATCGAAATGAGATACATAAGTATTTACATGTATTAACTGTTTTTTATGTATTATTTGTTAATGAAATTATGTATTAACTATCTAGGTTTTTTTTTATTAAAAAAATTAAAAAAAATAATTTAATCGGTATTTTTTGTTAATACTGAAAAGTTTGTGTCTTGTATGACGTATGATTTTTTTTAATAAGCTGTTCATTTACAATTTCCATCAAAACAATAAAATTATAATGTATGAGTCCGATTTATTGTTTTTTCTATGAAGTTTTTACATCAACAAAGCACTTTTCTGATACCAAACAGTTAAAATATATTGGTTGAAGGAGATGATCGAATGTCTAAAATATTTTCTACCATAAAACAGTAATTTATCAAGGAAATTATAATGGTTTACTGACTAAAATGATTGATAAGAAATCCATTATATTTTGGCCATGAATAATTCATTGAATCTTCCGAAAAGTTTCCATTGATTTTTATGTGGGCGTGAGAATGGAGGGAGAAATATTAAAAAATGTTGTGTACTTTTTTTTATTAAATTATCGAATCTTAAGTACAGATGGTTAGTTAAAAAATAAGCTGTTTTTACATTTACCATGCTCCTAACACGAAACATTAATAAAATGACATGAAATATTTTAAAGTAGAAAAATTAAAAGGTAGTATCCTGACGAAGACGAAGAAGCCAAGAAAGAAACGGGTGGTGGCCCAGTGGTAGCGTCGCCGTCTCTAGAGATTCCCGGTTCGAATTTCCATTCCACCACGACTAATTCCTATTTTCAAGCACAAGCCGCTTGGGCTTTTTTAAAAATAGTATTTACAAATTGAAATATGTGCAAGTATCGTAAGATTGCATAGATTTATATACATAAAAATAATTATCCTATTCATTGACTAAAGCTCTGATAAAGGCTCAGATAACCATATTTCCTTCCCTAATTCTTTGTCTATATCAGATAATATATAGATCAGAAGGACCTAGGTTCAAACCCTGGAGCGAACGGTTATTTATTCTTCAGTAAATTTGATGAATGCACATAGTAATTGCGATTTTTTTTTATATTTCTCTTGATTTGTTAAAATAAAAA
This sequence comes from Micrasema minimum, assembly GCA_022494985.1. Taxonomy (NCBI): domain Eukaryota; kingdom Metazoa; phylum Arthropoda; class Insecta; order Trichoptera; family Brachycentridae; genus Micrasema; species Micrasema minimum. The sequence goes on along the minus strand of JAGVSP010003309.1, from coordinate 25,487 downwards.
TAATTTAATTATTTAACAAATTCTATAAAAATTAAAGGGAAAATTACTATAATTTTAAAAGAGTTAGTTTTATTCTGAGACTGAATTTTTGTATTGAAGCTCCATGGAAGTCAACTTTAAGACTCGGCTATTTTAGTACAACAAAGACGAGGCTCAAGTATCGTTGTTGTACGTGGTTAGATCACAATTGTCTTGCACTGTTCTGAAATCCTTACATTCACACTACAAAATGTAACTTTCGCAATAGTAGGACTTTTTAAACAGAAAAATACGAATGTTTTCAAACCGTTAATTTATTTTTTAATTTAAATAATTATTTGATAATTGTTGTAAATATAAAATATACAATTAAGTGGGCACATAATACAGCCGATAATCAACGTCATGCAAACGCCTAAAAAAACCTTTCAATATGTATGTAGGTATGTCGATAATAAATTATTGATGCAATCCCGTCATGGATTTTGTCTACCTTATCCACCTTAACATAAATATTTAACTTGATCATTTTAGACTGACTGCATTATTTTAGTTTTTTTCTATAGCCAGCATGCATTTGGGTACATAATATTTTTGACTCTTACGGTTCACGCGCGTTAGCTGAAATATTTAAGGTTTTTAACAAAGAAAAAAGTACCTTCGTAATGATAAAAATAAATTTGTGGATTTTTAACTTCTAGAAACACTTAAAGTTTGTTTACAGCTACTAAAAAAACTATTAATATGTTTATTTTCGACGCAGATTTTTATTTCCTCAGGTTTATCAATAAAATTATACAAATTTAGAGACAAACATTTTCATAAATATATCTATACACCGTGTCCCACGATGAGACCGCGAAACTCCGGAGGGTGATTGTTCATGGTATTCTGAGAAAAAAATCCTTATAAAGTTTTTTTGATCCGGGCATTTTTTAATAATTAATTTAAAAAAAGTATTAATAAAAAGCGACTATGTAATACTGGCTTCTGTTTGAAATGCTAGCGGTGGCGGGGTGGCGGTGGGCGGGGAGGAGTGGGGGTCCGCTTTGGTCACCGAACGCCTTGCCTTTCGAAATTCGAATTTCATATCTGAAATTGGTGCAGGTCACGTGGTGTTAGCCAGTTCAAAAATGGACGGTATTACACGTGTGAATTTTTATTCATATTTTAATCATTTTTTTAAGAAATTAGAATTGAGTTTTTTGAAAAACTTTATTAAGATTTTTTTCTCAGAATATCATGAATAATCACCCTCTGGAGTTTCGCGGTCTCATCGTGGGAAACGGTGTATATTGGATTATTAAATATACACTGTATGAATAAATATCTATTATATACCTGTCATATTTGATACTTTGGATTGGTACTGAAGCGTAAGACTGATCATCCTACCTTCATGTGATAAATTAATCAAGATGCACTACATTTGGTGTACCAATGCAGTTTCCTATGCACCATTGCGTGCGGATAAGGGAATGTAGTAGTATGAATGAATAAATAAATACCATACAAAGGGAAAATTTGTTTTTTACGGTATATTTGCATGTAAGGAACAGGCTTACTGCACTGTTTTGTTAATAAGTTCAATTATTAATTTACACAGCATAAAAAAATAAAAAATATGTACAAGTAGTAGCCAGGTATAAAGTAAAGATTTTTTAACTTTTGAAAATCTAGGTTTAGCATAGAGCTTTCAGAAATAGGCTATTCAATAATTTGACCTTATCCGGTGGATATAAAACGGAATGTAGGTCATGTAGTCACCAACTGATAGTCTATAAGTTCAATTAAGGTTTGATTTGAATCCGAAACGAGGGTTCAAATAAAATTACAGTGGAGTTTCTAAATTTACAAAAATTAATGGAACATGTTTTAAATGTTAAATATGTGCAAATAAAAGGCATTCGATTCCATCTAGTGTAAAAACTCACTGTTATTAGATTAAAATTGTCTTTTGTAAATTATTGTTTAATAAAAACTACTCAAATAGGGAAATAAAACCGTTAAAAAGGTATATTAAATTAACTAACATTTAAAAATTCAAATGGGCATTTAAATTGACAAAAAAAGGAATCGTATTATGCCATCATTTGTTACACAAAAAATTATTTTTACAGGGCCTGTAATGAATAATATTTCGGTTTCATGTGAAGTTTAATATCAGTAATGGTAAAAACATACAAATAAATGTACCTACAGAAATATTCCAAACCTCTAAGTCCCCTAAAGGCATAAATATATTCACAAAATCTAGTCTTTTGTATTTTTATTCAGCATTTGACAAAATGTTCTGGTATCCGGCTGTCATCAATTGAATACTTCAATAGTCATTCGAAATTGCTCTATCATTTTTTGTTTTCCTTTTCCAGATATCGAGATTAGGCGGAACATTTCTACTGACGAGATTTCAAAAAGAAGATTGAAGCACTTCAATAAAATGTGAATTTAAATCTTCGAGAATACAAAGTGAACGCTAAATAAGGAACATTCTGCGCCAGTTGGACCATCCGAGGGAAAGCATTGAATATTTTATGCAGTGGTACGAACTGTCTTCGTGCGGCGTTATTCATGATTCGGTGAGAGCGAAATGAAAGGTCAAAAATACTCAACTCGAAAAAACCACTCTCCTATCCGGTTGAGGGTTTGAATCGCGATAAGCATTCAACACTTATTATAACTAGGAAATAAATAAATTTAATTAATAATTTAAGCAAAAATAAATCAATATGTCGTGTTCAACGTACTGTAATCAAATTGTCGTAATATTCATTTTATCCGTCGCGTTTGGACATGTGTCCTGTAGGTCTTGGGCAAATCACCAAGACACGACCACCACTCCGCTTATTCATACTACTACAACAGCTAGCCCAAAAGATTTCCATAATGATCCGCTTGTTGTGGAAACTAGTACGGGTCTTGCGAGAGGACACGCCAAGACGGTACTTGGAAGAGAAGTCCACGTGTTTACGGGTATTCCGTTTGCAAAGCCGCCACTGGGCCCCTTGAGGTTCAGGAAGCCAGTTCCCGTCGACCCGTGGCACGGAGTTCTAGACGCCACTAACCTACCAAACACTTGCTTCCAAGAACGTTACGAATACTTTCCCGGATTCGAAGGTGAAGAAATGTGGAATCCTAATACCAACATATCGGAGGATTGCCTGTACCTAAATATCTGGGTTCCACAACGCCTGCGAATAAGGCACCACCAAGACAAACCATTGGCTGATTGGCCTAAGGTACCTGTCCTAGTTTGGATCTACGGTGGAGGTTATATGAGCGGAACGGCTACGCTCGATATCTACGACGCTGACATAATGGCAGCCACTAGTGATATTATAGTAGCATCCATGCAATATAGGGTGGGATCATTTGGCTTTTTATACTTGAATAAATATTTCTCTGAAAACAGCGAAGAGGCTCCGGGAAATATGGGACTTTGGGACCAGGCGTTGGCGATTGAGTGGATAAAGAAAAATGCGGCAGTGTTTGGGGGAGATCCTGACTTAATCACTTTGTTTGGTGAATCCGCTGGTGGTGGAAGTGTTAGCTTGCACTTGATTTCTCCAGTTACAAGGGGTCTAGTAAGAAGAGGAATATTGCAATCTGGAACGATAAATGCCCCGTGGAGTTTCATGACAGGAGAGAAAGCACAAGAAGTAGGAGGGACTTTAATAGACGATTGTGGATGTAACAGTACCCTTCTTGAAGAGAACCCAAGTGCAGTGATGGACTGCATGAGAGGTGTGGATGCCAAGACTATATCAGTTCAGCAGTGGAACTCCTACACAGGAATCCTCGGATTTCCCTCAGCACCAACTGTTGATGGAGTATTTTTCCCGAAACATCCCGATGAGCTTCTTAAGGATGGAGACTTTCAAGATACAGAAATTCTAATTGGCAGCAACCAAGACGAAGGTACGTTCAATATTTTCTTATTTATGTATTTATCCCGTCATGTGATAAATCCAGATTTGTGTACAAGTATTACACACTAAAAATGTTGTAATGTTTAAGATTTTACTCTAAGATTTCATTCATTTATTGAATGTGTACATACAACAGAAACATTCATATTTGTGGTCCAGGATTGCCAAATAAGCTTAAAGCTGAGTATTGGCAGTTCTTTCACATATGTGTAAAAAGGATAACATAATATACATGAGTAAATAAAATCTAAGTACGGTAAAATAAAGAAATATTTATAAATATATAATGTTAGATTGGCTTAATAGCGTGAAGGAATAAATATAATCAAGGTAAGTAGCATTTAGTTTACAAGGAAATAAAGCATTTTCAAATAAATTTAATGTCTCGTTCAAAAAACGTATTGCTTATGAAAAAAGATGGTTAAGAACAAATTAAAATAAAAACTTGAGCAAATATTTTGTAAGTGGCCAAACATAAAAAATAAGTAAAGAGATATATACCCACCAAAATAAAAAGATAGTAATAAACTCTGATTTTACAGACTAAGGTCAAAAGAAGATGCTGTAACCTGCATAAATCTTATTGAAAGATAGGGTTGGGTTGATTGAGATAAAAAAGCAGTGAGCTTCGTCCTTTGTAATTTTTCACGCAAAGCATGTAAATTTATCACAGACTTTTTCCACAATCCACACACGCTCTACTACATTAACTTGGTAGTAAGAGACCCGTCTTTTTTTGTTTAATTTCAAGGTTAAGAAAATTACCTAGTTTTTGCTTATTTTTAAAAAAATATTTCGGGTTATTTTATTAACATACAACCACAGAATAACAACGGCATAAAATATTTCGGCATTTTTATAGGAGAACAATCCTTTGCTTAATCGTACTGTTGTTATATTACCTATGTATACTGTAGGTATGAACTTTGACTTAATACTAACGAAAAAATTTATCATTAAATAATGTTGTGTCCGTACTTAATTTTTCAAATATCATTATCGCGATTTCCCGCCAAAACAGGTCATTATTTATGGTAGAATGCGTCCGTTAATATTTTAATCAAGTTTTGATGTAAGTAGCGCCTAAATAGAAAAAACTTCTCTGGTTCTACGCATCAACAATATATTCAGAACGATTCATTTTGTGGGCTTAGGAGACGGGGGCTTTAAAAGCATCAAAGCCCGTTTGGGGTCAATCCGTTTTTATAAGCTCCGTTTTTAAATAGATTTTTTTACGAGGAATCTTTTGAATTTATTTACCGAAAAATTTAACAGAAAAATTACCATTCACATAAAAAAATTCAGAATTTCAAAATATAGGACATTTCTCCATTACGAAATGTTTCTGCAATCCTAACAAAAATTTTATCGGACTAACGCTAGTATTTTTTCACATTTAAATTTTTATTAATAATTTATATTAGTACCTACCATAGTCACGTGAAAAATTAAGTAATGATTAATGAAATAATTTATATTAAGCTTACCTGTTTTTTGATGCAAAAGGTTAGTATGTTTTAACAATTTTTTAATAATAATTTTAATAAAATTGCTTTTTTTCCGTTTTCAAATATTTTATTTTTTGGATTTTCCAGTTAAATATACTAATAATGATCTTAAATCAAAGCAAAATATCAAAATGAAAAAGTTTGAAAAAATCTAAAAATAAATGTCGATCCATATAATTCACTGACTGCAATCAATACTAGATAATTCATAGGCCAAGTAACGAGGTCAATTAGCTATTTCTGTTCGGAACATCATAAAAAAAACATTAATTAATCAAAAAGTTCAATCGGTCGGCATTCGAAAAATTGCTGATGAATAAAAAAATCCTGATTCCCTTCCATTTAGGCGTAATTAAAACGTATTGCTGAAGCTTACGTCAGCAATTTTTTTTGGTAAAAAGTATTGGAAAATCAAACAGAAAGTTCGTTTTTATTTTACTATCAGCTCTATAGGCTTGAGTACCCGTTTGCAAAAGTAAACGCAAAAATACGTTTTTGCACCACGAAATATGCTCATAAATATAATAAATTTTTAACTGCAATATTGAATTGAGTATTATTTGCCAATAACTAGTAAACTAAGTATTTTTTATCACTGAAGTTTACTATCGAAGCTTTTGGAAAAAAAAATCGTAAAGCGATATCACAAATTCATGTTATTTTATAATGTGGTTCGGTTAACTTTTGAACCGGTTAATTTTATAAATTATTTGTTAATAATGGTTTAATATTTATAAAACATATTATATTATTTCTCCTCATTTTAAAGTGATTAGTTGGTAACAATTTTGTCTACTTGAATCATACTTAACGTATTTTTTTTCTTTTAATTACACATTTAATGGCAATTTCTTAGGGTTTTTCGGCATGTTGATTGGCTAAAAAAATAAATATATAAAAACATATATATACAAGGAGTAATATAATTTGTAGTACAACCCGAAAAACTGGTGATCCTGCATTGTATTTGGCGTCCAATGTGTATGACTTTTGAGTCTGAGCTTGGAATTTTTTTTTTTCACGAAAAAGCTTTCATACTTGCATATTAAGTAAGCTTGCCCAAATTCTTATTGAATTTCGGTTTTGCTATTGTTTTATTTATGGATAGTAATAATTTGACAAAATAATTTTTTTAACAATTAAAAAAAATATATTTTACTCAATTTTCTCGAAAATAGTGGGTCAAATAAAGAATGTTATTCTACAAAATCGACTCCAAATATGACGTAGATTCACTGGTTTTCCGCTTGTACGAGTACATCAAGTTTTGTTATGCGATGTTTATTATCTTATGCTATAAACGAGAGCTTTTCTATCGTAAAGACAATCATTCAAATAATAAAATTGTGACAGATATTGTTTGTGGATTTCATATGCTCTACATGGGGAGCGGATATGGTGTGATGATGATGATGATGATGACAAAATTTCCAATAAAATGTAATAAGCTGTAGCTTTCACAACATTTTTAATAAAAAAAATTATTCACTGACATAGCAGATTTTTACTCTGGAACGTACATTTTTTAAAATAAACACTAGTAAAACTTTTGAATTAAAAAAACTTTTTGTATACAAAACACATATCATTGATCTCAACAACCCCTTTCTCGAACCCTAGAGATCTCGCGTCAAAAAAGTTAGTTTTGATTAAACTACCATGGAACTTCCAGTAACTGGTAGTTAATGAACTATTGGCCACAAAAAGGTCAGAGTGAACATTGTTGTCATGATATATGTAGAAAAACTTGTGTACATATTTCATTTAATGGATTAACTTTTTGTTACTTTTAAAACAAGGTTGATAATCCGTTGGCAGTTTGCATCAGAACTGGACGTGGACCTGATTGAGGAGGATGCACGGGAGTTGTGGAATCCAAAAAAATTATAGAATGCTCTAATAATTCTAACAACTAGCCATGAAGGATTTATAATAATTTAAAGTTTACCATGCTTTGATGTACTACAGGCAAGTAATTGAAGAATCCATAAGTGCGAATCTTTATCCATTATTTTGTAAATGATCAAAATATACTTGGTGTCCAATGCAATGCTTTATGCACTTTTAAGTGAAGAGTGGAATAGTAAAGAAGGAACTAAATATTCAGTTATCTTAGATATCTGATCACGAAATGTCAATTTATAATTTTTTTTATTCTCTTGGATTCTCTTGCCCCTTTTCGTACTTACACCAATTTGTTTTACTATTTCTTAAAGCTACCATTGTGATAAATTGTAAAGAAATAGAAAAAAAGCTTGGGTTTTTCAAGTAAGGTTTCCACGTGGGAATCGGTTCAGAGTAGATAACCATAATGTCACCTGTTTTAATAGTGTGTTTTGTATGGAAAAGTATACCTAAGAGTGTCTGGCTATGGGCTTGGTGTACTCACTACTAATGGCTTGGTACATATTCGGAAATCGATACAGTACCGCTCAAGGTTGTATGGGAACTTACAGCCAGAAAGGTGTAACGCCGTCCCTCAACTCGCAAGGGAAGGCTTCTTGCTTCCGAGACACGCTCAATTACGGGCACCTTTGATTAAAACTCACAAATTTACCTCCTCTATTTTGAAATTATTTGCCTCTAAATATGCAAAGTAAGAATTTGAAGAGCTCGTGTAAAACTACTCAAAAAGTACATGGAAATTTTACATTGATTTACAAACAAAAGTTTTAAAATTAGTTTACATCTGAAATTCACAAGTAAAAATAATCTTGCGTACGAAACATTACTAAAAACATAGTTAGATTACGAAAAATAAGTAAGCACGCAAACGATCGCTTAATGTAAGTTAATGGCATAAAATTATGCTGAAACGATAAACATACAAACATTTCCAAAGTATGTATTTTTGTTAAAAAAAAAAATTCAAGATAAACGAATTTTAATATCAGATATTATTGATATCCCAACAGAGACATAGAAACTCTGGAAACGAATGCGGTGAATGAATGAAACGAAGTAATTTGTCTACAAGTATTTGTATTCATTTCAAAAATGTTGTTTAGAATTTTAATGTTAAATGGGAAATTTTAATGAGAAGACTTACAAAAATTACGTGCTCATATAAGTGACAAAAGGGAACACCACAAATACCCAGAATTGAGATTTTTTAAATTTTATTTTTGTTTTCTCACCGGGAACCTCCGCCTCCGTGTTGTTAGTCAAGCGTCTTAGCCATAACGCCATGAAGGTCGAATATTACCGATATAGCACATGTTTTTAAAACTTGATGCTTTTATTTTTATTTTCATGATAGGTTTATAATTTAATTATTATGGCACACGTTAGTACTACCCACGCAAAGTGTATCGTTATCGAGGTGTGTGAAAAACACTTACGCTTTATGATGGGTCGACTGGGAATCAAGATCCACACGTTATGAATATAAAGAAAATGGTATGATCCACGACTAAAAGCACGAAAGAAGTTCCAAAATACAGAATCAGAAAACACAAAAGGATTAAATTATTTAAATCAACTAAATTGAACCGTCAAGTTAAACGAGTAGGGATTCGAATATAACACATATTATTGAATCACTCTCATGAATAATAATATAATACAAAGGCAGATTTTCGTAGCTACAGAAAATTTGGTATTCTTGACTAGTCGATAGTTTGCAGCGTTACATAATATATTATATAATTTATAACATGTTTGTGGTAATTTTTATTTTCCAAGATAGGGTGACAACATGATATTTAAAGTTACCATAAAATAAAACTACGGTATGACATAATAATAATAGCGTATAAATTGTCATATATCTAATCTAATTGACAGCCTACTTACAATAAAAGGGACGTAATACATTAAGTTGATTAAAAATCGTTAACTTTTACCAGCTAAAAATATGTTAAGTGTCTCTATAATAAAAATGTTTTTTTTTTTTTAATATCTGTTTTAAAAATAAATAATGTTTATATTTCGATTTGTGATAACTATTTTCAAGAAATCCTTGACGTCCTGTGATTAGAACATATAGTAATCTGGTCATGGCAGAGTAGGAATTCAATCCGGCCATAATACTTACGCTGAGAGTCGAAAAATCCGACTCAATTTAAGTAATATTATACTTTAATGCAAAACCATTAACATCAGAATATCTAGTTGTTGTTCATCGTTGTATCTTTTTAAAAAAATACTTGCGTCTTTGCTTAAAACGTTTCTCCCTCGACGTAATTCACTTTACGTTTCACGAGATATTCCCTCATAGTTTTTAAGCATTTTCTTTATAAGCAAAATTTATCACCTGCGGTAAATATAAAGCCCGGAAAATATGAAGAGTTGGGCGCAGTACGGGCCAGGCAAAGAAGCTGGGTTTATTACAACAGGATACAAAAAGAACCTTCTTGTTTTCCTCGTAGCTAACGTCACGGTGAGGAAAGTTTCCGTTTTTTGCCAAACGGCCAGGGGACTGAGATTAAGTAGATTAAATTTAAGAGGAAGGAAATTTACAGAGATTACCTACAGCACGGTTTATTTTTCCATTTCGACGTCGTTGTGTTTTTAGGTTTTTAGGGTACTCCCTGCCCGAGGCTTTGTCAAGACTGTTTGTTAAGGACGTTGCCGTTGGTGGTAAAAGTCTTTATTACCGACTGAGATATTTCTCTAGGAAAGCGGGACGGAGTATTATAAACGCTCTGTAAAATCTATCTTGCTCTGTAAAAATTAAAAAATTGAATATTTAGCGTGTAATCATTTTTTAATATATCCTAATTTTTGTTAGAAATAGTGATCTGTTTGGCAAAATTATAGTGATATATTACGGTTTAATCAGAACCCAAGAAAGCATTTCCTGAGCAACAGTGTGGTAGATAGCTGGAACGGGCTACCGCATGAGCTGGTCATTGTGAATAGTGTGAACGGGTTTAAGAATGGACTGGACAAGTTGTATAAAGTTTAAACCTAACTAACTGTCCGATTTAGGCATATCAGCTTTAAGCTGCTCGCCTAATATGAAATAATAATAAAATATGCAGCGATTGTTTAAGACCGAAAATTTTTGCAATACGGTGTAAAAAAAATACAATAAAATAGGGATAGCAGGTTAAACGATCAACCAAATTCATTTAAACGGTTAAAATCCTTTTTTTAATATTTGACATCTCGTTAGTAACAAGGTTAATACTCTAAGCATCTTTCTTATTTTAAACTAGCAGGTTCAGTGTTTTGTAAAAATATTCAAATCTTTTCAGATGTAAAACAGATTTAAGTTAGACGCCTTTTAAAAGTCGATTTCCAACATTTGTAAATACGTATTTCACGTTAAACACCGCTTAGCAACACAAAAATTTGTTCTACATAAGCTATACAAAGCTTTTAGAAAGTGTGGGTGGAAGATATAGTAAACCGTAGTACAAATGTATGTACACAGCGTACTCGTATGTCTACGTTTCAGGTTTACTACGTTAAAACGTATTCTACGTTCCCTGAAATATAATACACACATATAAATATGTACATGTTAAGGAATATTCGCTTGTATATGTGGCTGTGCGCCGTAGGCTTGTAAAATGTTTGTAACCGTATGATGGGAACGATAATGTTAATTTTTAAGTAAAATATTTAATAAAGAAATATTCTATAGATGATTATTTGGTTTAATATTTTTTACTATAAATATTTGATATTAATTTTACAAGCATATATTATATTATATTATATATACAAAATATATATAAATTAATTTTTTTTTTTAAAAAAAGGTAATAATAAAAAAAATATATGTATAAATAATAAAATAAAAAAATTACTCAAGTATTTTTTTTAGATAAGAATTTTACCTATGAACAAACAATTTTTTTACAAAATATAATAGTCCTCCAATTGTAATATTACTTCATTATTTTTTGTTCTAATCGACGCGTGACGTCTTAGAAATTACTTTTTTTGGTGTTTTCTTTATTTAAGTTTTTGTATATAAAATATCGAAAAACACGAACATCTCGTATAATATCAATTTCTCATTGTTTTGTATTCCGTAAACGTGTAAAAACTCCACGGAATATGATAAAATATTATATTATTACCAGTGTAGGTTTATACTCTCGTGCCATTATGTATGAGGCTTATTACATATGTTACAACCTTCGTCCATTCTTGGTAAATTTCGTTATGTTAAGGTGAGTTTACATATGGAAATATTTTAAATGAATAATCCTTATGTGAATTAAACACACACACCGATATATATTATTTTTAATGAAAAAGAAACAATGATAGACTAAAATATTAAAATTTTGGGGCTACTTTCAAATGGCCGAAAATAGTTATTTTCGAAAGAAAGCAGGAAACAAATTGTGTTAGAGTGGGATATGAACACAGAGATTTTAATCCGGACTCCTCGTCTCTACCACTAGACCACCACCCAATTTATTTATAGTATCGCTTCAGTGCCAGTTTAAGGAATCTTATATTATATATATTTCAATTGAATTGGAACCACATTAAAAATAAATATTTCAAATTGACCCCTTCGGAAATCGAACCCACGACCAATTCACGGCGGCCCAATTTGCTACCACTACATCATGAAAACAATTCCGGCATTTAGAATTTAATAAATAGTCTAGCCTTTCAATTGAGTGGCTGGTTTAAATATTTGGTGACGAAAGTTATTTTTCAAGAAAAAAACACGGGTTTACCGAAAAGAATCACAAGGGCTTTAACTTAAATTTAAAAAAAATCACGCGTTCTAATGCGCACTTTAAATGGAACAGAAAACTGTAGTTTTTTGTTCAGTAAACTCAAAAGTAAGTCAAAAGACACGCTAAAAATGTGTATTTTTTAAGCGCAATTGTAAGTTATTGTCGTATGTTTACTCACAGGAAATTGTAAATATAGCTAATAATGTATATATGTTATTCGTTTTTTACGTTTTTAAAGCATACAATATACCAATATCTACCTAAACGTTTAAACAAAAAAACATTAACTGTCAAGTCAGTCAAACGTCGCGTCGCGTCGGCCATACAGTTCTCCATACAGTTTTCGTTTCGTATGGGATAGTTATCAGACTGCACAGGAAACTGCACAGTTCAATGTCCCGTAAAAAATTAGCTTTAACAATCTAAAACTTGTCAGATAAGTGGGTCATCTTAGTAACCACTTATCTGTTAAGTTTCTTCTATTTGTAACCAATATAAAATTGGTTTTTAATGCAATTTTTGTATGTAACTCATAACCGCATTTTATGTCCCCCAAGCGCAATACCAAATAAATAATTTTACTTTGTGTAAACTTACCTTAACGGCTAGCGAAGCCTAGCTTGGGAGATCACCCGTATATTAGAATTTTTATGTATATCGCATCATGAAATGTTTATGTATCGAATTCACTGATCCAAGTTTGCTTTATTGAAAACCGTCTACGTGTGCTGATGTGAGCTAAAGCCGAGTTGATGTATCTCAAAAGAAAAATGAACCAAATCTCGGAGAAAATTTTGCCCGAAGCCAAGTTCAAGTCAAGTTCTTATTTTCCTTAAGAAAAATCAAATATGTTTTATACAAGTCAGTTTTTGTGTCATATCTACTCTACGTTTCTAAATCATCAAATGTTTTTTTTTTTAAAGTAAATATTCAGTCTTCTTTTTACAAAGTACGAGCTCCTTGGAAAAAGTTAATTCAGTCTCCACGATTTAATTTTTTTTTCGTTTATTTCTATTTTTTTCCATATTGAACAGGTTAACATTGTTTGTAAAGCGAGCTTGTTTTAAAATTTGAAATTGAATGTAAAATATCCGAATTAATATATTATTATTCGTATGCGTAGTAAAGGTATTTCTAAAAGATGCAATCAGAATAAAAGCCTGACAAGATAGAAAGTAGTGAAATCAGATACTCTCAGAAAAGGCGTTATCTCTCATTGGGATGTAGGGAATAGGAGAACGAAAACAAGAAAATATTGTACAAAATACAAATAAATTCTTATGGTAAACCCAAGAAGTGTAAAGAATAGACCTAAGAACATTTATTTTAAGATACAAAAACTTGATGAGGTACTGTGCTGTCCCTGACAATACGTTGTAAGAAAGTGCTGTTATTGGTTAGAATGGTTAAAAGACCTACTACCTTCTACTAAAAGCAATCACAAGTAATCGAGCAACTATAAGGTTTTAGATTGCATAAAAGAAACTTCAGTAAATTGGTTTTTATATAATAGTTTTGCTATTTTACTAAGTATTTTTCGTGATTTAGTATTTTTATGGGTGTTGAATCCTGAGAAATACCTAAATTAGATATTTTACGCAAAACTAACAACGATCTTATGTCTTTGTATCCAAGCGAACTTTACAGTAAATTGGTTTTTAAATAATAGTGTTGCTTTTTTACTAAGCATTTTTTGGGAGTTGAATTCTCAAAAATATCTAAATTAGATATTTTACACGAAACAAAAAATCTTATTTCTTTGTTTCCAAGGGCACTTTAGAGTAAATTATGGTACACAATAAATCCCTTGTTTGAGGTAAAACGAGTCTTAAAAAAAACGCATTTTGAGAGATTTTTCAGTATTCAATATTTACTCAACATTTATTTTTTTCGGTACTATAAAAGTTTATCATTTTAAAATAAGTCATTATCCTACCAGCTTTCCATTTTTTGCTAACCCTTGAAAAGGGATTTAACGCTTTGTTGGCTAATTATGAATTAATAAGAAATTGGGGATAATTGTCAATAATGTTTTCCAAGCATTTATATTTTATATTCTAACATTATCACCCGAAGTGCAGCTAATGCAACCTACTCCATACAAATGCACATATTGACTGGTATTAAAGCTAATTTAAACAAATCTTTATATGGGTAGTATGAATATTGATTTTATTCGCGTGTTCGATTCGTAAGGGGTCAACATGAAATATTTATTTACATGTAATTTGTGTATTCATACTTAATGTGTGTTACCTTGGACTGGTTCTGAAGCGTAAGACTGATCATCTTACCTTCATGTAATAAAATGATCAAGATACACTGAACTTGATGTACTAATGCAGGGAAAGTTGTATTTACATTAAAGTTTCTTTTTTTTTTCATTTTGGCTACAAATTGTTACCTAAAAAAATATTTAACTTAGTCGAAGAAATACGGTAGTTGGACAAATTTTCGCGCTTTTACATTTTACAGTCTCATTTTCCCTAAAATCCAATAAACACAATTATTATTTCACTTAAGAAAACACATTTTGTTAAAACGCTTAATCTGTTCTCAAGCGGAGTTGGAGTTCAACAGTTCCATTCCATTCCGAGAAATGTGGAATGTGGAAACTTACGGAACGATCTCGAGAAAGCAATTTCCACTTAATTGAGTTTTCAATTTTTCTCCGTATATAATTGACAAAGTTTTAATAGGAACTATTGTTGCATTCGCAAAGGTACGGAAAAGGACTTCTCGGATATTCTTTACTTATATTTAAGTGAAATTAAAGTTCTATCGATATCTTGGGACGTTCCGATGCCTTGAAGGTAACCCGCTTTCACAGCACGGGTGTAAACTATGCGCCTCTCTATTTCTGCGTGAAAGCATTGAAAATATACATTTGAATTGGATGATAGCGGAAGCCTGATTAGTTTCATAAAATAATCGAACTGTTCTGCGTATGTATACTAATTATATTAAATTATGAAAATGGAAAATAAAATGCATGATAACCAAGTTAAATACCAATAAGTATTTGCTACATCCTCTTCATAATTTTGGATATTTTTATTGACGAGTGATATTAATTATTGTGGATGCTCTTTATGTCACTGAGGTGATTCAGGTTTAGTTAAAAATTATTGTAATATGTAGTTTAACTTTACAAAAAATTGCGTTTTATATAACGAAGCATTATTTTACATAATTATATGCTGGAACTTATATAAGTACCATAAAGCCTAACAGTAAAAATCACAGTTCCCAAATATCAGGAAACACCTTTTTTTTAATGAAATCACAATTTTAACTCAAGTGGAATTGTTAGGTTCTATGTCACCTAAGCTCTATACTATGCAAGCTCTAATTTAGCTAAGTAATGGCAACGAGGATGGTACGCAAAGTGCATTGTTTATGTTTTTACTCCGTGTTATGGTAAAACCCTTCAATATTGTTTTCAAGTACTTTGTTTACTATTATAGTTTAATACTAATACTATCATACTGTTACCTTGTTAAAAGATAATAATTTTATGGATAAAAAAAAATACAGAGGTATGCATGTTTTTTTTAAATAAAAAGATAACAAAAATAAACGAAGTTAAAACCTATCTGTTCTACCAAGAAATAATCCATAATCATACCAAACAGGACGGTCTCTTGAAAGATAGGTAAACCAAATAAACGAGCTAACGGGGTCCTCTCTAAATGATTCAGGGCATCTTAACATTATATCAAGCATTACTTGACGTCCGGTGCTTTTCCATTTATACAATAGAATAAGAAATGAAATGTAAGATTATTGTATTAAAACGTAATTTTTAATTTAATTTACACACAAATACGTTATGTACATACGTAAACAAACAAATTGTATAACGGATCATAATGTTTTCTCTAATGACATCAAGCCTCCAACTCTAAAAAGGCTATCTATACATTTTTGGTACTATGGGTTAACGAACAAAAGCATATTTTTAGAAAAGTGAATATTGTTCAAAGGTGTCCTTTTTTAGGAGCTCATTTTTCAAAAGGGAAAAATACAAATATGATACTATTCAGTGTTCCATGAGTGGCACAAGGCTTCAATTTCAAGAGTTATTTAATCTACAACATATTTTTTAAATGCTTAAAAATGCTTGTTCGGAGCCTAGGAATATAATAACAGAGATACATACATAAGTGCGAAGTGAAAATGTGTTTAGAATTTTTGAAAGTTTTGAGTTTGAGAAAATGCGTCTCAGAAGAATACCAGGAATTCGTTAGTTTAACTTTGTAAGAAATACAGAGGAAAGGCAACAGACGCAGCAATCTTAAGTGTCAACTGTCATCTGGCGAGAGCAGAGAGAGTCATCAGGTTCCCGACCAAAAGAGTGACACACGCCACCACGTATTTTAAAGGGAAATGTAAAAACAAAAACAAAACAATAAGATAACATCGTAAATTCGTGTTTGTTCGGGCATATTGTAGTAAGTACACCGTTTTCTTTTTTCGTATCTCTTGAGATATCGCTAACACCAAATTTTAAACAATATTAATAACTATCTCGCCTTTAAATCCGATTCGCAAGCGAATAGCACAAATAGTTTTATGATTTTTTGTTTTGTTACTGGATTCTCAGAAAAAGTCGTGATTATTCATATTATTTTTGAGATATTCAATTATCAAAAATTAAAAAAATGGTACGAAAGAAACTCACCCTAGCACGTTCAAATTTTTGGTAACAACGGATGACGTTCCAAGAATTCATTCACCACAACACACCACAGTAGAAAAATTTCAAGCACATTTTAACTTGAGTTTACCGTAGTCCATAATGATTATAAAGTACTGTACGTCGATTTGCATAATCATATCTCGATAAACCGCGGATTCTTTGTTGCTTCTCGCGCGCGCAATTTCAGAATACTGCATAATAATTTACGGAGTGCGCGGATGACGTATTGTTGCAAGAATACTTTTAGAGCGATACCATAAAGTGGAATAAAGAAGTTTTGAGGTTTAAGAGATTGTGTTAAGAAAGAAAGAGAAAGAAAGTAAATACGGCCAGTGTCCTGAATATTAAAAAATATTCATTCATACGAAAATTTATTTTACAAAAACTAACCTTACGGGTTTTTCCTACATTTTGTTCGAAAACGGCATTTAAAAAAATCCATTTAACCACCTCAACAGGCAAGGAGGTACAATAACAGCGGTGAACAACGTCGCAAACACCTAGGCCTGTTGAAAATCACTTATGATTTTTGTGTTCTCAACGGGAATCGAGCCCAAAACCCCCGTATCGTGAGTCTAGCGTCAAAGCCAATTACGCTACGGAAACGCCTATTTGTAATGTCTAAACGAGGAGAGCCGATCTTCAATAAATTTGATTAATTACTAACTCATTATTTGATTACTTTGATCGATTTTTTTTCTATTCATCAATAATTTAAAACACGTATTTTCTTTTTCCAGGAACATACTTCATGTTGTACGATTTCATCGATTACTTCGAAAAGGATGGACCAAGCTTTCTTCAAAGAGACAAATTCTTGGATATCGTAGACACGATATTTAAAAATATGTCAAGGCTCCGGAGAGATGCCATCGTTTTCCAGGTATTTCAATATTATTAATTCAATTTAATTAACTCCATTTCCATTTAACGTTTCGTAACGGATTTCGTTGGGAAAATATGTTTACCTTGTTCTTGTAATAACCAAATTAAAAGGCCAAATCATTTTATTAAAATGTAAGTATTTTTAATAAAAAAAGATGTACTTGAAAGTGGTCATGTGAAAAGTCGGAATAATCGACGTGCGTGCATGAGAAGATGTATGAATGTGGAGGAAACAAGGGATGTGTGCCAGGACAAAGTGGTGTGGCGTTCTATCCTCTTTGCCTACCCCTTCTCCGAGTTTACTTCTTGTACATTTTTTTCTTATATTTTCGAAAGTCGTGCGTCGGCGATGGTTACAAATATTTTTTTAAAAAAAGGTTCATTCTGTACGAATATTGTCATGTTTTCCTTATTGATATTTATTTCCTTTAGTATACGGATTGGGAGGAGATATCGGATGGCTACCTGAACCAGAAGATGATTGCTGACGTAGTTGGCGACTACTTCTTCATATGCCCTACCAATCACTTCGCAGAGGTTATGTCGAAAGCAGGACTGAGAGTGTACTATTACTTCTTCACGCACGTGAGTAGAATTCTATTTATTACCATATTTTTTATATTATGACACAAGCACGGAAAACAAGCAGTGTTACCATGTTATTATTCTTATCTAAGAAGATGCGCTGTCACGTGACAACGGCCGTGTCTCCATACAATCATTGTCCTAGATTTTCACCCTGGAATGCAGCACTAGAGCAATGATTTCTTCACACTTTTTAGATGTTGATAAGAAGCGTGCTTGCGTCTTATTTTATTGACAATTATTTATCAAAGGAGATCAATAAATTTTAAAAAATAACGCCATACACTTTTCTAATAGATATTTAAATCCTGTGAAAAAAAATATTTAAAGCTGTATTCCAGGACTAAGACTGAACTGAATGTGAATAATACTAGCGCATTTTACCGTCATAAATAAAGGCCCGAAAATACAAGTAGATCATGTCCATCAAATTGTTTCTGAGATAATCCACTTTAAAGGTTTTTTTTTACCTATATATGGTGTAACAAAACTCGTAGTACAATCCGAAATCTGGTGAATCTACATCATATTTGGAGTCGAATGTGAAACATGACTTTTGAATCTGTGCTTGAAAAAAAACTTTTTTTTCTTTTCATAAAAGCTTTCATTAGTAAGTACCTACTGCAGATTAGGTAAAAGTCAAATTGCACAAATTCATATGAAATACAGTTTTTTATTTGTTTTTATTTATGGATAGTATTCATT
The DNA here is from genome assembly GCA_022494985.1 of Micrasema minimum. Lineage (NCBI taxonomy): Eukaryota > Metazoa > Arthropoda > Insecta > Trichoptera > Brachycentridae > Micrasema > Micrasema minimum. The sequence goes on along the minus strand of JAGVSP010003309.1, from coordinate 6,541 downwards.
TGACTAAATACATGATATTTGATAACAATTTGCAAAAATTTATCGAAGAAAAAAAATCTACTTCGTACTCAATTTTCTCGAAAACTATGAGTCAAATAAAAAAAAAAATTCTTTAAAATCGACTCTAAATATTATGTAGATTCACTGGTTTTCCATTTGTACATCGAGTTTTGATCCACCATATATAATACAGTACTTACATATTATGTACATAATCAAGTAATCCAAGAAGTGGTGTGGTCTTTTATTATAAAACGTAATTTTTTTTTCAAATAGGTAAGTCTGCTTATTTTTTCATAAAGGTATACTTTTATTAATCTTTTAGCTAGTCTAACTATTTTTTTCCACAAAAGTGAACATGGTCTCCTTGTGATAGCAGATATCTAAATTCACAGATGAGTGGAATCGTTTTACATATTTTACAATGCGTTTAGTAATCCAGTAAAAAGTTTTAAACATCTTAAACTCCTAGCGTCTCACAAAGATTCCTTTGTTTTTGATAACATTATGTGGTTTATATAAAACAAAGGAATTTTCTTTTAATTTTTAAGAAATAAGTTAGTATCAGAGATCAAGCAAATGAGATTGTTCGAGTGAAAAACGATCTTTTATTAAAAATTAATATGTGTAAAATCAAAGAATAAAAGCCTTTCTCATATAAGTATTCACTAAAAATTGAAATTGTAAAACATATAGTATTTTTGAAATATAATAAAATTTTTGAGTATATAATTTAAAAAGATGAGTATTTGAAATATTAATTTTATTATTAAAAAAATATTATATATTTTATGTTTACCGTAAAGCCATAAAGTTATGTCTATTATTTAAAAAAAAAAAATTCTACAGTTCTTATTTGTATAGTATTTTTTTTTTCTTCAATTTATGACGACGAGATAATTTTTTAAAAAAAATAAATACAACTTAAACCTGTTTCTTTGACATTTTTAACTATTTTCGCTAGGAAACCGAATTTGAGGACTGTTTGAAAAGAAAACGCGTGGGAAAAACCCTTTCCTAAAATAGAAGTGTTTTCTAATAAAAAAAAATATTTTAGCTTTACGTTGAAAGTTTATCTAAATTTAAGCTTCTGTCAATATTTCTTTAATTATAACTTTAATAAGAAACATTTTATGAAAGTTTCGTCAAGCATAGACCTATTTTTAGCTTTAATTAAACATGAAAATTATCCTCCCACTTCAAAAAGTTTTTTGTTATTAAAGCAAACTTGAGGTATATTCACACATTTATGGGAGGTTGAATATATTATGTAAGTACGAAATAATTTCAATCGTTTTATTAACAAGTGAGTTAATCAATTTTTTTTTATCAGAATAAACAAAATTAAAATGATAAAAATGATTTGTTTATTTTGTTTAATTTTGTTTAATTTTGTTTACGGACCTAAGTCCATTTCAAACATAAAATTAACATAAAATTAACACATATATACACAGGTACAATTAAAATAAGATACAATTAAGGAAATAAAAGCTAGGACAAAATTTAAAGTATACATTTATTAGAACTACCACGAGATAAAAAAATAAACGTAAGTATGATTGAACGAGAGGAAATTAGAGAAAGTGTGCCAGGATGGAGTGGTGTATCGTTTTATACTTTTTGCCTACCCCTTCGTGGATATGGCGTAATTGTCAATTTTAACCGCTTGTTACTTTTCTACTGCAAGCATTTTTATTTAAGCCAAAGATTGTAAGGTTTTGCAGTATTTTTTGCGCCTGAAAAAGTCTTTAAATAGTCTTTAAATTCAGACTAATAATTTAAATGGTGCCATTGGTTAGTAAGATATTAATATGAACGTTTCACATCGCTCGAATTCTCGCATTATGGCAAATTGCTATTCAGATTTTGCGTGTATAGGATATTGCTATTAAAGTACCAAAGTATTCCTGAATTTAAAACAAACAAAAACAAGGACAAGTTGTCAAACAAGTTTCTCATTTTTCTAAATGATTTTCTGAATAATCGTCCCAGTAAAATGCGATCAGATCAAATGCGTTGGTTTAAATGATCAAACACGTATAAAATCTGAAAAATTATCATTATGCCTTATAGAAAAGAAGATCAATAATCACGGAACAATCGCTCTTCTATAATTTCCATTTAATTAACACTATTCTAGTTTGTGGGTTGTATTCGCGTTATTTCTCACCCAAATCTCCTAAGTTATACTGAGTATACAAAAGTACCTAAATAATGTCTCTCTCACGCAACATTGTCCTTCAAAAACTCTCGCACTTTAAGATCCTAAGGCTAAGATATGACTACAGATGGGGGGACAATGGAAAGCCTATATATGCCGGTATAAATTAGGGAATCCCACCCAATCAGGGCTATACATGTGGGAAATCCCACACAAATCTGATCAGGTCTACCCTCTGCGACTAACGCGCTAACATTTCATCACGGCTGAGCCATATATATCCCCATTTGAGAAATAATTTATGTTCTCTAGTCAACACTAAGCTACTGAACCATAATACAGTTCTCTCGAGTATCAAGATCCCGTGGTATTCAAAGCTTTGAGATAAAAGCAAAGTATGTAATATTCTTAAGACAATAATGTCAACATACATAACAATACATTAATTATCCTATCCTTGACCTGACAAAAGTAGCGATGTATGTTTGAATGTTTGAACTGAATAACGCCACTTTGGAATTAACAAATTATATGTAACCTTTTTTCCTTTGCAGCTAGTGGCTTACGATGTAAAATATAAACATAATATAAAAATTTATAAGAGTAGATTTTTTTCTTTGGCTCTTTTTTGTTCCTTTTACTGTAAATAACACAAGTTGAAGATTTTATTAAAATGCATTTAACATGCAATATCATTAATTTTAATGTGAAGGGAATACAGATAATTCATACCCCAAATTGAAATAGCATGATATCTATAAAATTTGGAATAAAATAATAGGTGGTTAAACCGGGTTTTATTAATTCGTAGAATGCTGAAAAGCCTCGTAACATATCGGAGAAAAATATTGAAAGCCTGTGCTTAGTAAAGCATGTTTTCCTGTTGTGTCACGGCATAAAGCAGGGATCGGCAACGCGGTGCTTGTGAAAAAAATTTAATGTTTTACTACTACTACTTTCCCTTATCCGCACCCAATGGTTCATAGGGCACTGCAATGGTACACCAAGTGCAGTGCATCTTGATCATTTTATTACATGAAGGCAAGATGATTAGTCTTACGCTTCAGTACCAGTCCAAGGTTCTATGTTAGATGGTTCAAGGTTAGATGTTCTAGTGTACCAATTATTAAACTCAATAACTTTTCTTAGATTTAGAAGACAAAACTCGGTTAGTTGTATTAACACAAATGGCTTTTACATTAAATAAAATAATTATGTTTTCATTGCTGTAATCATCGTATTGATAACATAATAAAATTAGTGTCTGTATTAATCCAAAGATTCATTTTACTGTACGCTTTGTTCTCAATAATAGCAAATAATCCTTTTTATCATAATAGACGAATTCATTTTGTGGCAAAAAAATCGGTCAAAAGTATTTTGGCTGTGCAATTTGGTTTGGAATAAATCATTGTTATTATTATTATGACATACTGTTATTAATAATAAACATTTATGAGGGAGTCCAAGCCTCTAAATTAATGATTAAAATATAATAAAAACAAAATCAAAACTCTTGGAAGATTAAGTAAGCCGTTCTAAGAAGTATCGGGGATATTTAGCATTAAATATTTAATTTTAAGTTCGCCTCGTAGCATAGTGGTAGTGTATTTGGCTACCGTGCATGAGGTCGCGGGTTCGATTCCCGTAGGGGGTCAACATGAAATATTTATTAATATGGGATTTTCATATTAATATTTCAAGTGTGATACCTTGGACTGGTACTGAAGCGTATGACTGATCATCTTACCTTCATGTAATAAAATGATCAAGAATCGCTGCGCTTGGTGTACCGATGCAGTGCCCTATGCACCATTGGGTGTGGATAAGGGGAAGTAGTAATTTAATTTGTTTTTAAATCAGGAGATTTACTTTTTTAAAACCAGTTTGCATTTTACAGTTGCCGACCCTCAGCTTTCTGCTTGGTTCATGCAATTTATGTAGATAATACAAAGCTTTATCATGAACGAGCAACAACCATTTGTTTACCGGAAACATACATGATTTCAATTACTAACGAATATTCAGTATTTTTTATACCTGATGGAGAGGAGCATGTATGTTATTTGGGATCCTATTGTTTGTTTTTAACAACAAACAGTAAACAAAGACATTTAGGTTTTTTAATCCTTTTTTCGCGATTCGCTAACATCACAGACATAATGATGATTTTCAGCACTGAATTTTAGTTTGCGCTAAAAATACTATGGTTTTTCCTTAATCTGTTGCACTACAACCATACATGACATAGTAGAAAAGTACATAAACTTTAGGAAAATGTAAACATGAGCAAGAAAATATGAACACTACACCTACATTATATATTTTTAAAGCCTTGACAGGGATGACTAAAGAACGACTATATTCCCGTCAAGCCTTCGATAGCTCCAATGTGAGGGATGAACCACCCTTTTCCTTGACTGTTTAAAAGACTGTTGAGTCTTTATTCAGTCCTGCACAACTCTACATATTTTTACATAGTTTCTAGTTTCTACATAGTTTCGGCCAGTGTAATAAAAAAGGCAGGGATGAACTATTGTTTTTTGAATAGAAATACCTTTTTTATGAGAATAAAATTGTATTTTAAAAAATTTCGACACAAATGAAAATATATTCACGCGAGCAAGATAAAACTATGGCTTTAGCATCGCTTCAGTTGAGCTAGAAGGGCCTGCGATGGAAAAGACGCTAGATTACTTACTCCAAATCATTTTATTGTCTAATGTAGTTAATCCACAATAAACCCACGAAACAATCATAATCGTTCAATATATAATCCAAAATATGCCAGACTGCAATCCTGTAAACATGTTCTGGCTTGAATTCCCTATAATTCCTATCAACCAACCATTAATATAAAGGTTATTTGAAGTACCTAGGGTAATTTTATATTATACCAATGACTGCTGCTGTCTGGTCAGATAATATTAATAATTTTCACTTAACATGTAATAATACTCGTGGGTACTAATCGATTATAGTAACTAATATAACTCTAATTGGTTTGACTTTGAAAGCAAGCAAATAATATTGAAATATAACTTTCGTGTTATGAAGGTAATCTAGTTATTATTGTGTGTACGAACTTCGGACAATACAGTATAAATATTTTAAATTGTGGTCATTATGGTTTAGGCTTTTATGCTCCTGATTATTTATACGAATTATTTATGTTAATTTCACCGGGGTTTTCAAAAACAAGTCAAATCAGAACATAGCACAAAATACCAGCTGAAATTTCTTAGTGGAAAGTCAATCGAAAAAAAATAATTCTTTCTCATCATTTTTGAACTATGTTTATTTAAGTGGTCGCGTTTTTAAAACATTAATTTTTTAAGGTAGTCAAAATGTTAATAATGCCTTTGATTTTAATTCACTTACCTACATTTTTATCAAAAATAATATTCGTTTACCTAGACCTAATTAAACTACATTAATTTACAGCTTACGTTACGTTGATAATACTTAGTTAGAAATGTGACTATTTTGAATGAAATTATTTATTTCTGGTCATTTTCTCTTTGAAATTTTATCAAAAAAGGAATTTATGCATACATTTTTGCAATACGTTTTTATTTGTAAATTAAATACCTTTCATCTTCAAAATTAAACAAAATACCTCGTTAGATAGTACCTCTAATGTTAAAAGGTAATTACAGTTTTTAAACGTTATATAATTTTATCATTTTTAGACATTATTTACCTCGGGGAATAAAACTCAGAACGGTGTCAAAGGATGTTTTTTCTCTTAACATCTGTAGTCCCTCTCTAATATGGCTCTTTTCATCCCTAAACGTGGGGGCGTGTGAATTTCAGGACGGGTAAAGTGTTTCCATGTAGGTATAACTTTTCAGTAGCTACCATGAAATGCTATGTTACCGGTTAATATATTACATATGTATATATATTTAATTATAATATTCGCTGCCTGATTGGTCCCGCCATTTTTATCGTGCCACGTCACTCGAGGCAAGGCGTTTGATTGGCCAGAACGGTCAGCCACGTGGTGTGACGCTCCGGCGACTAGAAAGACGCGGACTTTCGTTTCTAATAAAAATGCATTTTTCTATTGTTGAAATTCAGCTTCCAGCAGAACCTAACCATTGTTGTTGTTAAAATAAGAATAATTGTAAAATTAGTCCTCGGCACGGGTTACCCCAGAGGGGACAAGTTTATTCATTAACTATCTTGTAATATTTTTCTTTAATAAATAAATCATATAGTATATATTCTGTGTGATCGCCGATAGAGCAAGGGAGATTTACGAGACTAAACTTCCAACGGAGTTTAAATCAAAGTGCGCTATGATTGTGTTTTCTTTTAGCGCTGCTCAAAAACTGTATTCGGACTAATTATGTGATGAATAAACACATACGC
>JAGVSP010003308.1:0-22621 GCA_022494985.1 Micrasema minimum | reverse complement strand
AAAAATTTAAAAACTTTTTTTGGTGGATTTTCCTGAACAAAAGAAATTTTTTTTCCAAAAATTTTTTAAACGGGCATTTGAAAAATTTCCATTGGGTTTTTATGTTTTTTTTTTTAGGGTACCTAATCTAAATTTTTGGGAATATGTTTTATGTTTTAAAACAGTGCTGTAAAATCTAGAATTATGGATTGCTTTTAACATCAATTAATCTTTTCCACGCAATATTCAAATCCTAAAGTTATTAGGAACCGTGGTATGGCTCAGGGCTAAACGAATCGTTTCTTGAACATTTCATTTAATATTCGTTTCTTGAAAGAATTAACATAATTCCCGAACAAGGTGCGCCTTGATGGCTCCCCATGTTACGCATTTTGTATTCATATTTGATATTGCCCACTTGATTGATAGCAGTAATCGCCAATCAAATGCTTTTTATATTGGTTTCTAAGATGATTAATGGATTTATAGAATAAAACAATTATTGTTAAAACTTGGAGTATGCTAATTACTCGCATACTAAACGAGGTAAAACAATTGAGATTAGGTAGGTACGTAATTTTAACTATCTATAAATGGTCCTTATGTGGAGTGTTTACATAAATCATAAATAATTTTCAGGCAAATACAGTAATTACATATCTTTTCAATAATTATAATATTGTACATATCTTCTCTGAGACAGGTGCGCAAAACGCCACCTAGTAGAGAAGATATCAATAACAAATTAGTTTCACACACCATCTGTAATGAATAAGATATGTAATGTTAGGGACCATAATAAACAAATAAACAAATGAATTTAATGCAACGAGAGAGAAGTTAAGGAGTATGGATATTATCCTTGGCTCTTCCCAACCGACTTTTTTACTAGGGATGCTAGGCTATCAGTCATTATGGAGGAGGAGGGTGATCCATTTGAGTGTTCACTTCTTTCAAGTGATTGGTGTTCGCATACATAACTCGCATTAATCGCATCACCTCGACATATTTCGACATATGTCGACATATTTCACGACAGTGGGTTCTTCCGTTAGGAAAGCACTTTCTAACTTATAATTTTTCTTTCTATACTTTTGTTATATCATTATACTATCATAACTATCTATTGTCATGTATGATTTATTATTGTATTGTATTTAGAATGAATTTGATTTTTTCTGTAATGTTCTAAATAACTTAAATAAATAAAAATAAAATAAAATAAAATAAAATAAATAAAATAACATAAATATCAATAAATTTTTTCAACATTTTCTTTACAAAACTAGACGTACTTTTTTATATCTCCTTACATACGCTTATCAACTACTAATTAACTAACCGATTTGCAGAGAGGATAGAACGCTACACCACTGTGTTCTAGCATACTTCGTTTGCTTCTTTCATCTTTTTAATATTATTCTCATGCATGCATGTTGATTATTAGGACTTTTCACATCTCAACTTTCAAAAATTAGTTTTACTTAATCTTGCCACGTCTTCCTTGATAACATTGCCATGCTGATAATTTTTATAACTCTAAAAATTTATTAAATAAATCTTTTAACATTAAACGCTCAATGTATTTTATTATTAAGGTTTCTTCAAAACGCTAACGGTTGTTGCAGAGAAACAGCATTTTATGTAGGTACCTACATTAAGGTTTTAATAATAATAATAATAATAATAATAAACGTGTTTATTCCAGCATAACTAAGCAGTTAGTGCAATACTTAGTTAGCCATAGCATAGGTAGAATACAATCATTAATCACAATAAAAAAATAATAAAGCTAAAAAATAAGGTAGAAATAAATAGAAGGTAGAATAGGTAGGTAGAATAAAAATAAAATAGGTAAAATACAATCATTAATCACAATAAAAAAATAATAAAGCTAAAAATAAGGTAGAATAAATAGAAGGTAGAATAGGTAGAATAAAAATAAATAGGTAGAATACAATCATTAATCCAATAAAAATAATAAAGCTAAAAATAAGGTAGAATAAATAGAAGGTAGAATAGGTAGAATAGGTAGAATAAAAATAAATAGGTAGAATACAATCCTTAATCACAATAAAAAATAATAAAGCTAAAAATAAGGTAGAATAAATAGAAAGTAGAATAGGTAGAATAAAAATAAATAGGTAGAATACAATCATTAATCACAATAAAAAAATAAATAAGCTAAAAATAAGAGTTGTAATTTTAAATTAAGGTTTAATTTTAATTTAGAATGTTCTGCGATTCTTTTCAATTCTTAGGTAGGTACATACCGTCTACTAAAAATGCTGTTTATGCAACTTATGTACAATTCTCTACCCTTGAGTTTTGGTACTTTTCAGTTTGATTAAATGTCAAGATCTTTCGCTTAATTTGTTCAGCTCACCCTTATCGCACGACTAATGCGAGTGCTGTCAACTTAACTATTATTCTTAATTCGAAAGTCAAGATCAGATGTGATAAATGTAGATAACTTTTTTCCCAGTCTTAAACTCGATTTTGAAAAAAAAAAAATTTTTAAAAGAAAGAAAAAGAGATTTTTTTTTGACTTTGTTATGAAAAAAATATATGGCATTTAAAAAAGGGAGTTTTTATTTAAAAAAATATCTTTAGTATGCCAAGAGTCGGGTAGGTGCCAACATTATATTTTATATTTTTTTTGTAGGTATAAATTAATAAATTTATTTATTTTCTGTACTTACAGAACATTCACAGATGTGCGATTAATCATGTGTATTCTCTTATTTAAGAGACCTGACAGTTAATGATTTTTTGTGTAAACGTTAAGGTCGATATTGATATACAGATGCTTTTAAAAACGTAAAAAAACAAATAACATATTTACATTATTAGCTATATTAACAATTTCCTCTGTGGAAACATACGATAATAACTTGTTGTATTGTATTTAGCGTTTTTTTTGACAGACCATACAGTGTTATGAACAAGAGGCTGCACAAGAAACTGTACAGTTTTCGGTCCCGTATAAAGTGCGCTTAAGAAAGTGAAGCTACTTTTATGAAAATATTGTTGACGCAGTATTCCATGCATTACTTTAAACAGTTTCTTCCATATAAAACACGGTCACACAAATCCCATCAAAAACAACCATTGACTCAAATCACACGAATGATATTAAGACCTGTCAGATTATGAACGCCTGTTTTATTTCAACGAGTGGTATTACTCGTATAAAGCCCCGTGATATATTTTATATTTTGCCATATCCTTTTTCCATTCGTAACTTATGGTAAGGAACTCAAAAAGGATTAAGATGTGACATAGATCCCCATGTTGAAGGATTTATTATTTTGGGTGGCATAATGGACTCATATATTAATTACACATTGAAAAATTCCTCAAGGATTATTGTGTAAAAAGAGGCAAGTTTAATGGAGCATGGATGCGTAGTAGGTAGGTACCTACCTTGGTATATTTTTTATGTATTTCAATATTTATCTAATACAGAAAAAAAGTTTATTTAGGAATATAACTATAAAAATATTACTATTCATTTTGTTGTTTGAAAACCTATGAATTGAACATTATGTATGTAAATGCATTGATTATAGTATTATTCTTCTTGTAGCTACATATATGTACTATTAAAAGACAATGTCTTCCTAAAATACCGTCTTCCACTGGGTTACAAATATAAATAGATTTGGGATAAATAAACAATTAATTGTTTAATTTAATAAAATATGTATTGGGACTATTTTTACAGGGACCTTTCTACTGATGTCCGCCTTTGTTTTTTTAAAACAAAGTAATACTGTAATGAAAAAAGATACCAAACAAAAAAGACTTGAAACTTGCATAATACATAATGGTAAAACGCTATTTTTAAAAGAAATCTCTACAAAACAGTATTCGCAAATCGATACAGGATTACGTCGAGACATTTTTATAGCGTCTGCGTTTTTTGTGATCCTCTGCCGCCTAATTGAAGGTCCAGGATGAGGTTAAGTACTACTTATCCTAGGTCCTAGGAACCACGGCGACATAAGGACCCGTTCCCATCATCACAAAGCGCTTAGGGATCCCTCAGACCGGCCAAACTTTAAGTCGTAAATGAGGACTTTCTGGAAATAACGAAATGATTACAGGATAAAATCGTATCTAAAAGGCACTTAATTAAATGCCCATTGTTGGATTATACGTTATGATATTTTTTATAAATATAGATAAGTATTATTTTTAATGTGAGAATGATATGTAAGTATACTCGTTATGCAACGCTAACCTCACTAGAATATTTTTTGTTGCCTTGTTTTTCCATTGAAGAATTTATTAAATACTTGCCTGATTTTTTTTTTTAAATATGAGATTTAAAGCATAATACTATATGGCAGTGGTGGCTTACTTTATCAGGCCCGTGATGGACTTTTTAAATTTTTTTATATTTTTTTAAATAAAAAACATTTGAATTCGTACGATTAACTCCAATATTTCAATTTCGGGGTTGCTTTCAAATAGTCGGAAATAACTGTGCAAGAATTTGAAATTTTCTCGAAAAATACCCGATAAATTGCTGTAAGATTTATTGAAAAAGTTTTTACACTGTCCAACCCACGTAGGCTACAATTCATGATATTATGTAGGTACATTAAAACTTATAGGGGTAGGTGTACCTCTACCTGTTATTTTATACAACAGTGGTAAAAGAGGTTAGTATAGTCTTTTAAAATATTTGAACACTGCATAATAATTATATGATTTTAAGTTGAGGCGTAAACTGAATAGTTTTTAGGCTTATCGCAAAAGAACTATTTAATTTTCGCTGAATTGTATTCTAGATACTAAATGGGAATACTGCGCACCTGTCTCAGAGAAGTATTGTATTGATTACTTGTTAGATAACCCAGGAAGTCATTAAGTGGCTAACTATAGGCACTGCCGGATTTAATACTAGATTATCTAAGTTAGTGTTCTTATTTGTAAGAGAGAGAACTAAGCTTTAATATCCAATGTTAACGTATAAAATTATTTTGGGCAGTAATTTTCAATTCCGAAATCATTTCATGCATACAGATAAGAAAAATTAATTCAAAAACCCTTAGGGATGAAGCCAAGACATAAAAATAAGGGAATTTTCTCACTTTTTACCAATTTTTGTCTTGGAACTGGAAGTTTTAAGCATTATTTTTCTCTTGTTAATTGATTTACCCATATCAACTATGTGGAGATGAAAATTTTGAGATGTATCGCCGGGAAAGCTCTGAGGGACAGGATTAGAAACGCCCGAAAGTCCAGGATGTTGTCAGGTGGGAAAGAGAAAGAAGAAGAAACTGGCATGCACATGCACAATGCACATGCACACGTTGAGAGAAAAACAGCTCTTTGATGACCGTAGAACGAACAGCGAAAGAACGAAAGAATCCCATTTGTAGAAATCTCACATACCTAATTTATATTATTTATTTAAGTTTCTTTATGTGTACAGCCAGCACAGATTCCACCAACATAATTAAAAGGTGGTGGAATGACAATGTTTGTGTCATTAATATACTACTACTCTCTCAATGGTGCATAGGGCACTGCATTGATACACCAAGTGCAGTGAATTTCGAGCATTTGTTACATGAAGGTAAGATGATCAGTCTTACGCTTCAGCGCCAGTCCAAGGTATCACACAAGAAATATTTTAAAGGGAAAATCACATTCAAATATTTTACATTGACTTTATCGGAAATCGAGCCCGCGACCTCATGCACGGCAACCCAACGCGCTACCGTTACAGCATGAGGCAGACAAACTAAAAATATTAAAATATGTTTTTATATTTAAATATAATATTACCGTGGCCATTTTAAAATGAGCACCTGCCATGCAGATGGATGTTAGGGGTGTTGTGCAAAACTAAAATTCCAAATACTCTCTAATCTTTAAAGTAATGTGTTGTGTTTTGTTGTGCACACAAATTTCTACTTAATGACACCTCAAGATAAGTTCTAAGCGTTTCAATTTCAAGCGAAATTGCCACCGCGTAAAACGTTCTACATGAATCGCCCCGGGATCCGAAGATCTGACCACTCGTTTAAAATAAGCCCTTTTAGCAAATACACCACTGACAAAAATGTATAAACCGTATCAAACAACCAGATCGAAAGCGGTAGGTTTGGTTTTGGCTTTTGTTCAAGTTAATTTAATTTACGTGATGGTTTTTATGTTGTTGCGGAGTCGAGATGACGTCAAAACCGAAACACGAAATTGAGGTTATTTTCATCACGCAAGGCAAATATTTCGGTGCTGGTATATTCGCCCTAAAGGTATGTAGTACTGCCACGATCTCAAGTCCGGGACTTCTTACAATATTAGGTATGGCGCATTTAATACAAATCTGTGTAGTCTTGGTCTTTGATTTCTGACCATTACTATAATTCAGACCCGTAATTATATCATAAATGCGGTAACGTAGTCCCCCGAGCGGGGACTGTTCTTTTAAGAAATTTTCGGTACTTAATGAAATCAACAATTATATTTTTAAGTACGTAAGTACCATTTTATTCGGTTAGTACGAATTCTGACAGAAGTACCTATGTACCTAAGTAATGAAAATATGAGTACCTACCTACAACATAAATCCATTACACTTCTATTTAAAGAAACTTGATAATTCATTGATTGACGCAATGATTCGTGCCTCCTGGAGAAAATTTTATTTTGATTCTGTAAACTCGCGAATCCGGTGTTTTTAGCTCCACGTAAATTTCGGATGATTTTAAAGAGTGGACATTTTTTTACATAACTAATAGGAATTTTCGATAATTTTTATTTTTCATGAACAGAAACATTTTAGTACTTGTGATTAATAATTCATTCATTAATTTATTAAAGAAAAATATTACAAAATAGTTGATAAATAAATTTGCCCTCACTAAGTAACCGCGCGCCGAGGACTAATTTTACCATTATTTTATTTTATTTTATTATTTACGTACATTAATTTCAACTGAATAAATAGTGTAAATGTAGAATCATTCTTGCTGTAAAGTAAAACATAACCATAATCTCTGTTATTTTATATTTTATAATTATTTCCTTCTTCTTCTTGTGTAGTATATCTTTTTTTGATATATTATTCTCTTATTCCTAAAAAAATTTAAAAAAACGTTTATATAAATATATCAACATAAAATCTTATATTTTTAGAATTATCTTTTTTTTTTTTTGTCTCGTGCATGCTGCATGAAAGAGTGTGAACAAATGCACGTTGACATTCATAGTATGATTTCAATTAAAAGAACGATTAAATATTGAGTAAAAAAACATAGTTATTGTAAAATATAAAAATACCGTCGTTTAAAACACCTATAGATACCTACCAAAGAGTCTTCTCATATTTTTTGTGTATTTATAACTCACACTGTAACCATAATATTATATAGGTATTATATGTGTTTATTATTTCATCGCTCAATGTGGATATGGCGTGACGTATATAACGAGTTAATACCCTGTCCTTCACAAGGAAGAAATGATACATCCTGCTCTAATACAAAAGTAATAACTTATATTAAACTGAAGAACTCATGGGAAGATTATGAAACACAAGTTTCATAATATCATAATAATGGTGACGTGACCGTAATGACAATCTTTATGACACTTTTGATTTTATTCAGGTGGCATTATTTTTTTATGAGTTGACACTGTTAAATTAATGTTTTTACGACTTAGAATACTTACAGTTTGCTTGCTTTTTAAAAAGAAAGAAATAATTACCAATTTCATTTAAAAAAAATGCTTTTAAAAGGGCGAAAAAAATAAATGATGCGACTGTGCCTGGATGTAGAAGTCGAGGAAGGCCGAGAAAGACATGGCATGATCAAGTAAAACAAGTGCTTGAAAGTGGGCATGTAAGAAGTCGGAATAATCGACGTGCGTGCATGAGGAGATGTATGAATGTGGAGGAAGCAAGAGAAGTGTGCCAGGACAGAGTGGTGTGGCGTTCTATCCTCTCTGCCTACCCCTTCGGGGAAATGGCGTGATGGTTAGTTAGTTAGTTAGTTAATTTCGCATTTATTTCATTTTTCTATACAACTTAGGTGGTAGCCTCTCTGCCTACCCCTTCGGGGAAATGGCGTGATGGTTAGTTAGTTAGTTAGTTAATTTCGCATTTATTTCATTTTTCTATACAACTTAGGTGGTAGCCAAACAAAAACAATAAGTAATCAATAAGCACATGAAATTCTACGGAATTAGTGTGCCAGTTTTGATTTTATTTTCTTTGTTTTCCGTCTGAAAATAAAACCCCCATTTTGTGGCCACATTTTGTGAGCGCCGCTAACTCGTTTTCACGTTATAAGTAGGTAGAGATTAAAACACATTTTTTTCTAGAGTTTATAGCTTTCTTAAACAACACAATTATTATTAGGATCTTCCAATATTTTTGTTCTGTGGAAGAGGCAACGGAAATGTGCCAGGACAGAGTGGTGTGGCGTTCTATCCTCTCTGCTTGTCTCTTCGGAGAAATGGGGGTATGGTATAGTTAGTTAGATAGTTTTTCTTTTAAATTCCAACAAATCAGTGAGCTAGACTTTCCATAGACATAATATTATTTAAAAAAAACATTATTTTGCTGATTGATTCAGGAATCACTTCGTAACACTTCATAATGAATTATAATGAAATAAAACGATGTTATGTGTTACTATTGGTTTATTATTGAAATAGAATTTACCTACACTACAGGTAGTAGTAGTAGTAACCAGGGTTTCGGGAGTAAAGTTCTCCCATCGACTGGGGAAAAGAGTGTCTTTTATACCCATAACATCGTTTTATTTAATCATAATTTGTAAAAAAAACATGGTTAACTACATATAAGTTAGGTATTTTCAGATATGTGAAGCTACTAAAAACAACCTTATCCGCCCTAATAGTGCATAGGGCACTGAATTGGTACATCAATTGCAGTAAATCTTGATGAAAGCAAAATGATCAGTCTACGATTTAGTGCCAGTCCAACATTACTTCTTTTTTTTTTCTCACATCCGTACATCCGGCCCAATATCATATATCAGGAATAATATCCAGGAGCGTGCGGTGATTTCGGAAATAGGTAAGCGATTATATAGGTTTTTAACAACATTTTGAATGTATACAAATACTTGTATACAAATTACTGGATTACACCCATGCTGGGCTGATATCATATATAATTGATATCCCAACAGAGACAGAGAAACTTTGGAAACGAATGTGGGTTATCTAGGCGTTTACAGGACATGTCATTGGCTGGGTAAAGTGGCCACTTGATGTACTACAACAATCCCCATTCCGCCCATCATCTGACAACCATATATGACAAATTTTGGAACTACTATATATATTGAACTCGTCTTCGTCGTTCCGCATTACAGAAATTTTCTATGCTGGTATCATCTGTTGAGAAGATTTTTAAGCATTTTTTGGCAATCATCTTTATTAGTGTAGTTAATGCTCTACCGAGCTTTATTACTCACTAGAAGACGCCTGAAGATGTCTCTCCAATTTTTGTTTACTTCATATTTTAACCAGTAAATCTTTTTAACAAAATATGATGAGGTCATAAGCCCTGTAAACGCCTAGATAACCCACATTCGTTTCCAGAGTTTCTCTGTCTCTGTTGGAATATCAATCATATCTGATTATATAGGTACCTAACTATGTAGATAGACACTTCCAGGTACTAGTGCATAAGGCACTGCATTGGTGCACCAGTTGCAGTGAATCTTGATATTTTTTTATATGTAGGCAAGACGATCAGCCTAACGCTTTAGTGCCAGCTCTAGGTATCATATCCCTCACCGAGCACAAGAGCTTGTCTTTTTTATTGGTGAGGTAAAGCGTTATGATTATTTTGTATAATAATTATTTTTTGTATAATTATTATTATTTTGTATAATTATTGTGTTATTAAGCTTTGTAAATTCGTTAATATACCTATTAAATAAATAAAAATAAATAAAAAAAGTTAAATATTTTTAAGTGAAAATAAAAAATATTGACCATTCAAGTAGCATTTACCCATTCCATTCAGACATTTTTTATGCCTCATTTGACGCCTCTCATTAACCAGACGGCGGATGATCATTCTACACAGAAGTTAAACGGTTTTACAATGTAAAATGTAAAGTTAATTTGCATATTTATTGTGTTGGATGAACCAAAAATAAGATAAAATGAAATTAAACATGTCAGTGTCCAATTTAAATGGGTTTGTAAGGTAATAAGATAATTCTTTCATTCATAAGATCCTCTACGTTTAAAAAAAAGTTTTTAAAACAATTTTTAAATACAACTTCAGAATAATATTTACTGCTAAAAAATGGTTTTAATGAACAAAGATCTTCAATTATTTACGTACGTCTGTATAGAGATGAAATGGATTTTTTTCTCAAATTCAGGAATATGGATATTCAATCGTTTATACGCCTTATTAGGACCTGCCATGGGAAAAATCAAGATTTGTGTACAAGTATTTGAACACACTCAAAATGTTGTAAAAATCTTTGTATTCAAATTCATAAATGAAAATTAAAAATACCCGTAATTTTTTTTGGGAAATTAGGTTTTTAGATATTTTTAAATTCAAATTTGACGTACACACTAAAAAGTACACGTGACCCGCGACCATTTTTTCAAACAATCGTGGCCCGTAGTCCTAGATTTTTTTCATGACTGGTTTTTAATAATTTATTTGTTCCAGGAGATATATATTTTTTTTAATAAGACAATAGTTACAAACAAGCGTCGTCTATATCTCTAAAACGTGTGAAAAAAATCATTCTGGTGCTAGCACACTTGATTTCCCTCCATATATCCCCTCCCTTCTAATCCTCTCCACTCGTACTTCAAAAACTCCTTTCCATATCCCACTTCCTATAGCCCTATAATTTTTATTTATTTATTTATTTTGTTATATGTATTTTTACATCATTGTTTTAGGTACAAGCGCTATCTGCCCACCAAACTGAATTATGAATAGAGTTCGAGTAGACTTGACCCACTTACACCACTCTATTTCTGGTAGGTTGGAAGATATTGCTTCTTTGCAATAAACCCGCCAGTGTACGTTATTGTACAAAAAGTTAAAAAATAAATAAATTCCAGGAAGAAAATCGAGGACTATGATTAAATATATGGAGGAGCGGCTGCGGGTCATGTTACAGGGCATCCAAACTATTAAATAACCATTATTCATCATCATCATCATCACTTCTTATCGCTCTCTTCTTCTTTATCTTCTTACTCAGTCATCTTCTTTCCAGTATTGGGCATACCTAGGCCTTTCCTTTTTTCCCCACTCATTATTATTGTTAATACCCACCTAGTTGTTAACTGTATAATTTCGTAAATAATAACACCTAGCACTTAATTACTTGGGTTAGGTACTTACCTACGTAAAAATATTAATCTAAGTTCGAATTCCACTTCCGCACAACTTGTTTCCTTCTTTCTAGCACTGTTATTTTCGACTACTTGAAAGCAGACCCAAAATTGAATTTTTTGAGTAGGTATTTAGAAATTCTATAGTTTCTTCTATTTTTTAAATCCTCTTATCTGAACCCGCGACCTAATGCATGCTAGTCCAACGTGCTAACCAATAACCTCTACAGCACGAAGCGGACACACCTGATTAGTACCTACCTACCTTTTTTTAATGAAATCAAAAGGATTAAAAAGAATTTTCGTTTCATCCAGAAAATTCGACTTAAGTAAAATAAAAGGAAACGCTTTAAGTGTGGAGCGTGAAAAACTCTAATTATGCTAAGAATTATTAATGAAATTAATTGTTATTTGAGTGAAATAAAATATTCAAACTTCAAGCTCAGCTATGTAATTAAAAAATATAAAAATCTAATCCATACGAACCAATATCATCATTATTGTTGTCAAAACTGTTTGATATTGGAAGATTTCCAGAAGTTTCCACGAGGAAGCTCTGTGATTGGTCGGCGAAGCTTTCGTAGGAGGTTTCCCGCGCTGTGGTTGGCCGGCAGCGCGAGGCCCCGCCCAGCGGCAGGTGACGATATGCGGAGGTGGCAGACTACTAAAGATACCGAAACGCTCAAGACGTGTGTTGGGTCGGTCCATATCAACGCGACTGTTTATGTTTTTATGTTAGTAGCGTATAACCTTGAACTGATGTCAAAATCACGTTGTTAAAAATGTAAACAAATCATTTGGAAATAACGTAATGGCTTTTATATGTTATTACAATAAAATTACATCGTTTTATTTGCAATTAAATGCTGAGAAATATAGTTCAGTATGGTATAATTTGCATCCAATATTTTTTTCCATAAATAACCATCGAAACCTATTTTTATTTCTAATTTTGTATTTCAGCAATTCAATCATTTTTACTCAATTATCTTAATATTTACTGTCCAAAGTAACAATCTTATTTATGACCTTTTTAGAACTATATTTTTACTTGGGGTATCGGGTGGTGGCCCAGCACCAGCATGCGGACTTCTAGTGTTATGATCGTAAGATAAAATTTTAATTTCGCTACAATTTGATTTTTATTTTAACCACAAGACGCTTATGTTACCCTGAAAATAGTATAAACTTATTAAAATATGGGCAAATATAAGATCGCATATATACATATTTATGTATGTATGTAATTAAAATACTGAATACAGTTTTTTTTTGTAAATCAGCAATAATTCTGTAAATATTTTTTTCCCTTTTAATGGAAGATTTTATACATTAAAATTTACCCTAAAAGCATTAATTTATTTTATTATAGATACTGTATTATAACACCCATAGGAAGGTATTAAAATAAATATAATATTTAAATGTGTAACCAAGGAGGTTTCTACTATAATAATAATAATAATAGTAATTAAAAATAGTTGCCGCTTAGATTAAGCAAAACGACAAAGGAATAGGGTTCCTCCCGATAGCATTAATATCCTTGAAAACGTTATAAATATTTAAAGTATATTTTTAAAATTCCAACGATAAAAAACACTATGATTAAAAATTTTGTTTTCATTTATAAATTTATGTTTTAAAAACACGAAAATACGAATGATTTTTAATGCCCGTTATTGGCTAATGACGTCATACCCGTCTACCTAGTGAGCGCCTATATTGCTGTGACGTCACACCGCATGCGCGCCAAATGGAGGATTTTGCGAGCGATTTGAAAAAGTGTTATTTCAAACCACGCTAGATAATTCATATGACATCGTAAAAATTAAAAAAAAAATCCCTTGACATTGTAATTTTTCAATTATTTTTTTGAAATAAAAAATAAAAAATCGGGAAGAACCCAATTACTCGATATTTTTTTATAAATAAGTGTTTTTTTTTTTTGGCCATATAAATTTACCTCCCTTTACCACGCTATCTGGTTTTATAGGACATTGAATCGCCGTTATTATTATTATTATTATGGATAATTTATATGGCGCCGTTTTTGTATAAATATACCTCAAGGGTGCTTATTATTTTTGTTGATTTACGTTTCGTAACTAACAACGGTTAGACACGGTGAGGTTAACAAAGAAATCGTGAATCTTTTTTCCTGCTATATTTAATAGTATTGCGGAAGGACAAGGAGTTCCTAGGTTAAATTATGATTGTCAATTGGGTAGATTATAGTATTATCCACTTGTGTGTAATATAGGTATATTTAATTAAAATATATTCTGTATACGAATGACAAGTAACAGAGTAGCAGGTAAATACCAAACTATTGATTTATTGATAACGCATGTACTTTGACACTGTGATCCAACGTCCATCTGATAAAATAGTTTAGCTAAACTTCCATTGTATTCCACGCATTTGCATTTCGCATAAACAATATTATAAAAATCTCAGTGATGTAAGCGATAATGAGAAAACATGTTGTTTTTTCCAATAACTATGCACTTTTATTTCCTTGTAGATCAGTATAACTCATTATGAATATCAGTAATTAATATGCACAGTTCGAGTGGTTTATTAAACATTGCAAAATAAAGTCACGGAATACTCTATTATATTTAATGATTATTTGTTCGTGCCGGAGTTGGCAATCGATTATGCATCTGTACCATTTTTTACAGGCCTTTTTATATTTATTGCGAGATATGTGACGCACGTTGAAGGTTGAGCACTTGACATTGTCAGTTGGAAACAGTAGATATTGCGTGCAAGACAAAACACGTGGTCGGCAGGAAGTAAACTAGACTGTCTGTTAGTGGAAAGAATATCTTAGAAAATCTGGTCTATAATACGAATCTGCATGGTCGAAGTTACATTAGGATCTTGTTTAGTCGTAATAATTATCATAAGATCTGTGATATTATAAAAAAGCATAACTATAGAAAATGGTTTTTTTTTGTATGTATTTTTTTTATCATGTAGTCATCGTACTTAATGCGTCAAGAATTTTTTTAAATTTACGTTTGTTTATTAAAAATCTGTGTTTAAAAAAATGTAAATAATACGAAAAAAGTTAGTAAACAATAGGATTAAAAAAAATTATTTAGTTAGGTATTTAAAATAGCTATTTCATATTTACTTAGACATAAATCGATCTTTATTGGAAGGTATCTAATATTAAATCAGGAATATTTATATGAAAATCGTGTTAATTTTCCACATTTCAATTAGGTCTAAAACTATTATATTTCTTATAAACATAAAATAATGTATTTAAATAATTTACGGTTGACGAAAACACTGACTAAAGGTGAAAAATTTCCTTTTTAAGTTCTAAAATTTAATGTGAGTTTTCAAATAAAAATATTTCTTGGGTTATACTTAGGACTGAGGAGAAATGTAGTAGTGTTATAAAATAAAATAAGGATAAATACATCAAAGTGTAGCTGAAAATCACTAGAATGCGTCCCCTGAAAAACACTGATTTTAAAGTTGAGCCTTTTTGCCACTCGGGTACATTAATTGATTTTAATATTTTTGTACTAGTAGGTACAAGCCCGGATAGTGTACATAAGGTTAAATAAATGCCCATTGTATAGCTCCGCTGTTTATTATTAGAATTTCGTGTCTCCTACGCACCCAGTATTTTCCTCACAAAGGCTTCGCTACACCTGTTGCCGCTAACAGGTAGCACTGAAGGCGCGTGCAGGTGAAGCGGGGCGGGGCCTAGCCCGGGAGTGGGGGTAGCCGGCCGTGGAGGGGGGGGGGGGGATGGAAGGTCAATGTTAAGGAGCCGCCACTGTCTCATCAGTACTATACTGCAGCCGGTGGCTCGAGCGCCGCCGCGACACCGACGCGCGGAACATTTGACAGTTGGCGCGACTTCGACGCTAGGTCAAGGAGAAAACCCGAAAAAAAAAAGACAATAAACAAATTGTTGGTGTGCAAATATTAGGAACGATTGGAAGTGATGTTTTTAATTGAACAAATCTGTCAAAAACATTCAATGTTTATTTAAAGATTTGGAGTGATTTTTTAAAATCAACAAAGATAAAAAAAACAATAAATTAATTGAGGTTGTGCAAGTAATTAGAACGATTGCAAGTGATTTTGTCGGTAAAAAAATATGATTTAATATTTAGATAAAAACAGTAATATTATTATTTGACGTTGTGCAAGAAAATCAGAACAAAGTGTTTTTGTTGTTATTATTGAAGTGCAAATGTTGTGTGTTTTCCGCTGTTAAAAAACGCTTGATTTTTGAGGATTACATTTTGATTTTGACATTATTCTTGTTGGTGTTTCCGTGATTGATAAGTGTGAAGAACATGAGTTGCGGAGATATTGTTATTATTATTACGATGTGCTTATAGACTGGAACTATTGTTAATGATAATCACTCGTGAAATCAGTATTGAAATCGTAATTGATTGATTGGAACAATAACAAAAATAATAAGATCAAGTCTATGGAGTTAGTTTCTTTGATATTACCGACAGAACTTATTAACCAGCTAACTTAATAAGTCGCTGTTGCACAGATTTATTATTTAATATTCGTATCTCGATTAAACTGTCAAATGCAACAATCGAGACAGGACTGATTAAAATAAAATAAATAATAAACAGTGAATGTTAATGTACACGTTTTATTGTAATATCGTTTCCCACACATCAGTGATCGACCGTAGGTGTTAATACGATATGACAATTTTTGCCTTTATAATTGGTCATTGATATTTCGTCCGGCGAACAAAAAAAAAAGGAACCTGCTTATCTCACAATCCATAAGCGAGAGAATCGAGAACAGGATTGAACGGTTGTGTCACTCGATCCGACAGTGTTCCAGTTATAAACTTCGATATTTTTAATTGATATCGGAGCATGGGTTTATCTTACGAACTTGACATATCTGAAGGTTCATACTGCACGGCTAGCTCCTTCGAGAGACATAGATATCCATTTATTAACGATGACATGCGAGAGGGTACAACAAAACAAAACTAGTTCGAAGTACATCCAGACGTAAGATAAATTAACAAGTCGCTGGATGACAAGTCGGGACTATTGATACGAGATAAGAAAAGTTGACTTGAACTAATAAATTTGAATAAATGAT
Source organism: Micrasema minimum (assembly GCA_022494985.1). NCBI lineage: Eukaryota > Metazoa > Arthropoda > Insecta > Trichoptera > Brachycentridae > Micrasema > Micrasema minimum. Next base: position 6,148 of record JAGVSP010003308.1, on the reverse strand, counting down.
CTAAGACATGCAGAAATTATAATAATTTCAAGGCTGATCAAAGCGTACTTGAACTTGCAAAAACATTCAAATAATCGGCGGTTTTTTAAGACAGTTATAATTTGTTTTTTTACAATGGAGACTCTTGTGCTGATTCCTCAGGAGTTTGGGTTGGTGGTTTCTCCTTCTCCCAGACGACCCCAACGCAGCCATCCGAGGGCGCCCCCAGAGCTGCCGGCTTCTGTTTGGACCACTGCTTCAGTGTCCCGCGGCGCCCTCTGCTACCCGTTCCAAGGAACGATCAGAATAGACAAATTGGAAGTTTATTCCTACGTGGGAGAAGATGATGTAAGTGAACTAATTTTGAAAATCCTTTCAATTTACTCAATTAATCTCTATCCCCTCTTTTTAACTTCAATCTATGAATTGATTTACTGACATTTGAGCACAATATCTATACAAAGACAAGAAAAATAGTTACACGGACAATAACCTAGACAAGGGGTTATGGGAGTTTTTTTACTAGCAAAATGTAATTCTTCAGGTGTGATACAAACTTGATTTTAAGAATGAATTAGTTTGCGTCACTTGTATTGCTAAATTTAATGGAACGTGTTCTTCATAAAGAATGTTGAAGTAAAAAATCTGTTTAGCTGATTCTAGTCGCAATTATTATTGATGCAGATTTTTTGTTTGTCAAATATATATAATGTAAATATATATAGTATAATCCAACAAAAAATGCTTATCTACTAGATTGTATCAAAAAATTTAGTTTTGAAAAATTTATTACCTATTTATATAAATTTTGTAAAACGAAACAAATCAGCTTTCATAACAGGTACCTACCTATTATAAAACTTACATAAATTAATCGAGTTGATAGGTACCTACCTACATTGTTATTTCGAATGATAATACAATTTTGCATATACCTACAACCTTTAAGATTATTAAAATAAAAAATCTTGTAAATATACTAAGGTACAACGTACAAATATCAATGTTTCGGTTTTAAAAATGTCACTAAAATACACAAATGCACTTAAAATAATTATATCCAGAAATTCAGCAAACTGTGGCAAATAATCACTAAAATGCGTCTCCTGAAAGGTAAGCCTTTTTGGCCCTTAGGTATTGATTTTATACTTTTAGGATTAAGTCGGTGGCGGTGATCAAATTCGTTACCGACGCTTACTGTTTTAGTATGCATCAATCACTACGTTATACAAACAGAATACCTATGCATAAAAATTAAAACATTATTTAATTTACAAGGTGTTTTTATCAACAACTGAAACTGTCATTGAAAAATATAATAAAAAAGAAATAAAGCTCGGCTATCTGATCGTTTCATTAACATTTTAAATTAACAACTTTTTGCTTCGCAGGTTAACTATATTATCAGATGACAGGATCATGTGCATAAAACAATACAAAAGCTAGCTCCCACATATTTAAATAGGTACCCAACTACATTTTTTTGTTAAAAAATAAAGAACAAAAAAACCTCTTTTAAACAAAAAAAAACAATGTTTTTTAATGAGTAATTATCAATGTAAATATTGGTATTTTTTTATTTCAGCAATTTGCATCTATTGGGGAATAACTCGCAGTATTTTGGTACACCATGTGTACATTGCCTTGATTATTTTATTATACTAAGGGAAGATAGATTATACCTATATGTGCGTTCTTGGCCATAAATATAATTTTATATACCTACATCCCCTGTTTTATAATACATAAGTACATAATATATTACCTAAGCCATGGTATATGCCCTTTTCATATCCCATTGGAAGTATAATGCACAAGTACCTACTTTCGTAAAAAGCACCTGTTGGCTAGTGACCGTTACACTTAAATATCAAAGCAAAAATCACCTGCACCTTAGAATGAGGTCTTTGTGGAAGAAATTTGTAACCGCCATCAAATTACTTACGTGAAGGGCGACGCAAAGAAAATAACTCAACCGTAAAACGTAAACAAAACCTTCCCCTTTTAGTGGATTATTTTATTATAAGAGAACCTAAAGTAAACCACGCGGTGTTAAAGAATTTTTATGTATAAATTTAATATGTATATATTAGGTACATAGGTATATCAATAATTGTATTATTTCATAAATATGGGTGCCAAAAGAAAGGTAAGTATAGGTAGGTACTATAAATCATACCTAGTTAAAGTTTTGACAAAAAAAAACAGGGACCTTAGGTACCACTTGAAAACTTGCTCTTTCTTCAATAAATATTATAAAACAATTCATGTACAAAATGTAGGTAGGTAGGTACATAAAAAAATTATGTTACACACGCTTGTTTTATCTTCGGTCATTACAATTTATGTAGGTAGGGTACATACTTTTTATTTACGTATTTTTATAGGCCATGAAAAACCAGTGATTGGTGCATTTTCCTTATGTTTAAAAATAGGTTATAGTCGTAGGTAGGTACAATCCAATAAGAAAAAAATAATAAATAGAGGGTAATAATTTCCCAACAAGATTTTTGGCGATCTTTAAGATTGCCATATTAAAATACATACCTAGATGCTAATGTGAATACATGCAAATGTGGGAAAACATCTAATAATAAAACTACTTCGCAAAATTTAATTTTCCGCACACTGAATTATGCTATAACCCGTGATTTCGTTTTCATTGCATGTAATTATAATTACTCTTGTTTAGATGTAAAAAAAACCACAATTAAAAGTGGAGTGACTGCTTAGTAATGCGCGTCTACACAACAATTCAATGGTCTTAGAGCAAGTTTTTGCTGGAGAATTGCCATTACTATTTCCCCGGCTTTTACTTTACTTCGCACACTCTCTACTTCATGTGAGAAACACTTGGAATTATTGTTAACAAAACAAAGATTATAAGATATTATACCGAAATGATATTTATCAGAACCTTTATTAAAATAAAAAGTGTACAAAATAAATACCGGAGATGCACTATTTAACCGGAATACTTAATTACATCATTTTACAAAATTTTGCCCATCTTCGCGTGGAGAAAAAATCCTTTTTTGTCAACATTTTTGAAAGGAATACAAATACTTGTAGACAAATGACTGGATTATACCTATGCTGGGCTGATATAAGATATTATTGATATCCCAACAGAGACAGAGAAACTCTGGAAACGAATGTGGGTTATCTAGGCGTTTACAGGGCTTATGACCTGTCATTGGCTGGGTTAAGTTGCCACTTGACGTACTACAACATTCCCCATTCCGCCCATCATCTGATAACCATATACGATTGCCAAAAAAATGCTTTACAATCTTCTCAACAGATGACACCAGCATAGAAAAATACTGTTAAGCGGAACGACGAAGACGAGTACAATATATAGTAGTTCCAAAATTTGTCATATATAGTTATCAGATGGTGGGCGGAATGGGGAATGTTGTAGTACGTCAAGTGGCCACTTAACCCAATCAATGACAGGTCATAAGCCCTGTAAACGCCTAGATAACCCACATTCGTTTGCAGAGTTTCTCTGTCTCTGTTGGGATATCAATAATATCCTTTTTTATCATTGAAGATTGAAATACAGATTTCCTCAGAACTTGTAATAGAGTGCAACTTTCAATTAATGTAAGTATCTATCCTTATTCGTTTACAAACGAACCGAATTTCATTATCTAGGCACCTCTCATTTTAACAACTAGGTATGTGCAATTATTACCGTATTAAATATTGTGTAGGCTGCATTTGGTTTAGTTAAAACATTTTGACTTTTAACTCAAGTTGCATGTAACAGAAGCTTGTATTATTTCAGCCATTATTGATGTTTTTACCTGTGTTTCAAATGGTAATAATATTAAAATAATCGAGTATGCTTAGGATGAAAGTAGACTGAATGCTGTTAAAATGCGATCTCTCAGGTGAATGTGTGGTAAGACTATGTATGATAGGTGTACAAATGTCGAAATTAGAGCGGAGTGCAAGGCTGAGATAAGCATTATCGAAATTAAGAAAGGGCTTTTACGATGGTCTGGTCATGTGGAGCGAATGAGTGATGAAAGAACGGCTAAAAGAAGTTTAAATGCAAGTGTGCCTGGATGTAGAAGCCGCGGAAGGCCGAGAAAGACATGGCATGACCAAGTAAAACAAGTGCTTGAAAGTGGCCATATGATAAGTCGAAAAAATTGGCGTATGTGCATGAGAAGATGTATGAATGTAGAGGAAGCAAATAAAGTATGTCAGGATAGAGTGGTATGGCGTTCTATTCTATCTGCCTACTCCTGCGGGGAAATGGCGTGATGGTTAGTATGCTTATAATATTGTCAGATAAGTGGGAACGGAAGGCGAGGGTACCATACCGATACAGTTAGATGTTAAAGATTTCCTGGCATCTTATTAGCGAGATTATGGAGAGCAATTACGCACAACTAGAAATGAGAGTGGTGAAGGAATTTAGCGGCAAACCTTCATCTGGTTCTTGACATTGCGATGTAATGAAATAGAAACTTGTATTATGAGCACAAGTCGATGACTTTTCCTCCGATATTCTTCCACAGTGGTTACGGCAAAACCTTGGGAGATTACAAGAACAATTGGTGTTTACTACTCACGTGGTTACATTCTATATTACATCTACTATTGTGTTTTTACGTCAAGTAAGCAACCAATGAACTTGATGCGCTTTCGCTCGCTATGAAAATTCCTTTACAAGAAACATTATCACTTTTTACAGTTGAGTAATCACAGATGCATTGTCTTCGTGGGACCTATCTTGTCGATTTCAATTAAACAGCTTTCTATTTAGTGATTGATATGGACTCGACTTTGAGATATGAAAAATAATTACTCCTGTTCATAAGTTAGTACCGATTTTAAGATCAAAGTACTCGTATGTAGGTACAGCAGTATGCATATTTTTTATATATATATTTAACTAACTAACTAACCATCACGCCATTTCTTCGAAGGGGTAGGCAGAGAGGATAGAACGCCACACCACTCTGTCCTGGCACACTTCTCTTGCTTCCTCCACATTCATATATCTTCTCATGCACATACGTCGATTATTCCGACTTCTTACATGCCCACTTTCAAGCACTTGTTTTACTTGATCATGCCATGCCTTTCTCGGCCTTCCTCGATTTCTACATCCAGGCACAGTCGCATCATATATATTTTTAGCCGTTCTTTCATCATCCATTCGCTCTACATGACCGAATCACCGTAAAAGACCTTTCTTAATTTTGTCGATAGTGCTCTCAGCCTTGCATGCTGCTCTAATTACAACATTAGTGCACCTATCATACATAGTCTTACCACACATTCGCCTGAGAGATCGCATTTCAACTGCATTCAATCTATATGGCATTAAAAAAGTTATCTGATAACCAAAACACTGGAAGTTTGAAAATGTAACTACGTTTAGAAAAAATGCAGGAAGTATTTCTGAATTCAAACACATGTTATTTTGAAATTATTGTTTTGGCATCGAGTCACATCTATAATTCGTAAAATTATTCGTTCACATTGATAATTTTCTATGTTTAAATTAATCATTCTTTTCCCTAATCCGTACATAATGGTGCATAGGGCCTTGCATACTTGCATTGGTGCACCAAGTGCAGTGAATATTGAATAGTATTATTTGGCTATTTATATGTATGTTTTAAAATTGCTTTGAGAATGAGATTGGTAAGAAAAGATATAAATAAATCAGTAATATGAAATGCGTCTTCACTTTCAAATTTGCATTCATCCCAAAACAATTCAGAAACTTAACAAATCACTGCTAATTATAATGATGAATCGTGAGTAAAAAGTGAGCATAGATAGTACTATAGTTTCAGTTTCATTAGTTCATTAAGAAGATCAGTGAACTTGCTCTGCAATTGTATAAAGAAAATTCTTTCAAAGAGAAACTTATGCGTTATAGTACGAGCTCAGTACTCAGTACTCATGTAACTACACCATGTCTTGCCTTTATTGCCGTACGTAGGTGCGAAGATTGTGTATGTTTTCTGACATGACGTATGAATGAGAAAATATTCCTGATTAAAATGAAGACGGAATATTTTTTGTTTAACTATAAACAATTACTTCATGGATTACAATATTTTAATTTCTATATTTCACGCAAAATACTTTTTATCTATAGGTAAAATTGATAGGTATTCGATTTTTTAGAAAACGC
>JAGVSP010003307.1:0-30736 GCA_022494985.1 Micrasema minimum | reverse complement strand
AATTTAAAAAATCATTTGTACTTACTCATAAATTATTTGCTGTTAAACATTTTACACATTAAAACTTTAATATTTTCATCAACTCATCTAAATTTTTCTTTCACGTAATAACATTCATTCTCATTCTCGGCATCATTCAGTTTGAGTGATTTGTTTTCAGTATACTGAATCATCGTGCGAATTCCCAATAACTGCTCTTCTAAATATCATTTCATGATTCATAGCAAAAAACTGGTTATTGTGTGTGTCGATTTACCTATCATCATTAACTGGTCATTTTGCACAAAATGATCCGTCATCAATAACTGACTACTAATTTTTCTGTATCAAATGATCCATCATTATTTACTGGTTGTATTGTATCGCGAGACAATGATTCATCATCAATAACAGATAATTGATTTTGCATCAAAATCTGCATTTTGCAGATCAAATCATTTTCCATTTTGCATTTATCAGATCATCATGAATAACTTTTTGTATCAAATGATCAAAAAATAACAGATGTCCTGCATCAAAAGATGTATCTTCTTCAACCATAAAAGTTTCTTCGTTGCTAGACTGACTACCTTTAAATGGCGATGGCTTTAAAAAATCTTTTTCAATGAACATTCCATTTTCAGCTCGATTTCATGTGTTTTGTTTTCGTTGTCTTTTTATGTTTGTTTATTTGGAATGACTTTTTGGTTTTGGATTATAACTACTTTATTATTTTTATTATTTTTTATGTACCAGTCTATGTGGCCAATCCAGGACCATTTCACAGAGGTAAGAAACATGATAAGAAATGATAGTATTGATATAAATTCTAAGTTCAAGTTCAGGAACAACTCACTTTTTATTTTTGTGTTCTCACCGGGAATCGAACTCGGAACCTATGTATCGTGAGTCCAACGTCTTACTTACTTACTTTCCCTTATCCGCGCCCAACGGTGCATAGGGCACTGCATTGGCACACCAATGGTCCAGCGTCTTAGTCAAAATAATATGTCATTTAATACTTGCAGAATTAAGTGTTTCTATTTTAATTTCTAGTCCATTTCATGGTCTTACACCATTGACATTTCAGTACCTACCATAATCAATTGCATATCAGCATAACCCTAGAAATCGTAGAAAAATGCACCTAGAATCTAGAATCACTAATAGCATTGAAACTAACAAGCAAATTATGCAAAATATTAGGAATAAATTGCAAACTGCATCGCAAAATATAAACAATCATAAATCATTTTTAAAAAAAGCTATGTATTTTTGTAGTTGTCAATCTTCGAACAAGAATTTCAGAGAAGTGACGTTCCATACTTAAAAAATACTACCGTGTCTGAGGTGTCTAGTTACCCGCTACATCACTCACTACGTCATCAATAGGCATCTACGTCATCACTAGACATCTACGTCACACGTTTCGTGCATTGGCCTAAGTGCTGGAGTTTTAAGACGGTGGAATTTGATAATAAGTGGTGTTATGAAATTAACCCTAGAAACGTATAATTTTTAAAAATTTGTATGGAAACGCCCCTTCTAGTGAATTTTTGTTCGAAGTTGGCAATTAGTAGAACCCTAATACAAAAAAATATTTTAGTTTAAAATGTGCATGAATTTGAAATATTTTCTGATGTTGGTAAAACAATTTGATTAGCATGTATTTATTCTCGCTCTAGGGTTCCGGCTTAATGTCAATCGAAATTTGATTGCGTTTATAGAATAAATTTAATACACAAGTTAATTTTGTGAATATTTTAAACCATGTGGTTTTAGTGTGGACAATGCTTTATGATTTTACCTTAATTGTGTTTGTGCTTTCATCACACGTTTTAAATGGTGTCAATTATGTGTATAATACAATGACATACACAAGTACAGGTAATCTTATATATATATATATATAAATTTAGGTTCCGTATGTTTGTGACCGCCAATCTCGGTAATTAATCGAAGGATTGACTCAAAAATTTTACAGAACATTACATTTTAGCAGAAGAGTGTTTCTATATACTTTTTATTCGGAAGTTCCAACGGAAACGGAACATTCTATGCGTTTTATTTGTCATAGTTAAAAAGTACTGAACGACAGTTTTATACAGCGCAGCGCCGCCATTTTATCAATTTTAGTCATCGTTACAAAAATGTATACAATTAGGAATAAAAAGAATTTAATCGGATTTAAAAATCGAATTATATCTGACAAATGCTAAACTATTTTTATTTACTTCCCTAATAATTAATATCAGACAAACCCACAGCGAAGCTTGGCCGGGTTCAGCTAGTATTATATAAAAACAAATCAAATTCAAATTTCGAATTCGTATTTTCATCAAAATGAAGTTAAAAGAGTTTTATATCTAAGTTACGCATTAGGCGCTTTGGAAGCGCGCGCATTGGTAACAGAGAGAAGCGCGCGCTTGAATACTCCTCGTACCGCCCGACCTCTTTATTCTTAAAACGCACGCTTAAAAGTGCCTTATGTGTACCGGGCCTTAGTTCACACAGTATTTTACTTTATTTTGATGGGTAGTGCTGTGTATTGGAATGTTAAAAACTTCAAATAATTTGAGATTTACACAATTTGCGCCCATGAATAAACTCCGCCCGCGCTAATAAAAAAAAAGTTTTCCGAGAAAAAAATTAAAGAAATTTAAAAGATTTTTTGTCTTAACAAATAAGACATACATTTTTAATAGCTAGTGAAGTAAATGTTAAATAATAATAACATTAATATTTTATTTTATATATTTTTTTATATATAAAACTTTTGGTTGTCTGTAAAGTCGGTTTTCAGACGATAATTTTACGTGATAACGTCATAAGAAAACATTGATGAAAAATAGCATACTTTTATGAATTGAATTATTATAACTGAATTATCATTATTTTGTATAATTCAAAGCAGGAGTTAATTGAAACATACAATTTTTTCCATAAATTATCATTTTTTTGCACTCGTTAATTTCACTTTCACTTTGTAGCTTGTGTGCTGCTGCTGTCTCCCCCTACTCGGACGCATCGGCCGATGGAGTGGAAGAGAGATAGATGCGTCACAAACCGAACGCTTAGGCCGATCGTGCCTCTCTATCGCTTGTTCCGCGCTCTCGCTTGCACACTTGACAATGAGTCATGCTTTTTCGTGTGTGCAGCCGGCGTTCATCGATTTATTAGACGTTATCACGACAAAAATATATAATAAAAGGTCGCTTACGGCATTGGAAACTGGCGTAACTAAATTCACTTCCTTCCAATATTTATATGGGGACCAATAACTGGCAGTCAGAAATGTTCATTTTAGAAACTTTATTTTTTCATCGACAAAAGATATTTTTTTCTTAAATTGTGCGGGCCCTGTTTATTCTTGGGCGCGTCACCCTAATGTCAAATGTACTCGGAGCCGGCACAGCAGTACAACGCTACAGCAGCAGTCCAAGGATCACATATGAGGAAAATCGCATTCAAATAAATATTTCATATTAACCCCCATCGGAATTTAAACCCGCGACCTCATGAATGGCAGTCCAACACGCTATTATACCGCTACACCACAAGGCAAACACAAACAAACTTCACATATTATTATGTAGCAAATAAGTGGTCGGCCTAAAATATATCATTTTTTTTGCCCGGCCTACCACCTACTGCGACATCTTACGACCGAATGAAGATAAGAAACACATTAAAATAACACGATTAGTATTAAAATAATGACATAGATGTCGTGAGTTGTGACCAATATTATATACTTAGAGAAATCATTAATGACTAATAAATTATCTTCTTCTTCTTCTTCTTCTTCAGCCATTGTTCGTCCACTGCTGGACACAGGCCTCCCCCATATTGGTCCACTGCTTTCTGTCCTGGGCCTCGAGCTGCCACCTGGATCCTGCAGTACTTTTTATGTCATCTGTCCATCTTCTTGGTGGTCTTCCAACAGGTCTCCTTGCAGCTCTAGGTCTCCAGTTCAGCAGGCGCTTCGTCCATCGGTCCTCATTCTGGCGTGCCACATGTCCAGCCCATGTCCACTTCAGCTGGGAGATAGCTTTTATGATGTCTATGACTCTAGTCCGTCTTCTTATCTCCTCGTTAGTGACATGGTCTCTTAAACTGATACCGAGCATGCTTCGCTCCATTGCCCTTTGCGCTACAGGGAATTTATTGGCCGATTGGATAGTCAGTGTCAATGTCTCAGCCCCATAAGTCAGCACTAGAAGTATGCACATGTTAAATACTAAGGGAGGGTCCAGCGCCTTGCAGGGTACCCGCTTGCACAGCGCGGGTGTAAACTGTGCACCTGTGGGGCATGTGGGTGACTACCACACCACTACCGTGAATGTATACTGAGTTTGAACAGTCTGATGTGTGTCTAGGCGTGACTAATAAATGATAATATAACATATTACTTATATAATTATAATACGATTAGCTTCTATGTACTCTGCCGTCTTCTGTCATGTACGCTCATGAAGCTCTCGACCCTTTCGATGACTTGTCCCGACAAAGCTAGGGGGATCTGGGCATCTTGACACGAGCTGTTACACATGACACGGGTTTTATCAATGTTGACAATTCGTCGGCAGTTTGCGTCAGACCTGCGGGACGTGGACTTGACTTGGGAGGATGCACGGGAGCTGGCGGCCGATCGCTTGGCCTGGAGGCAGTTTGTGGAATCCATTTGCTCCACATAGGAAGCGGATATGGTATGATGATGATGATGAGCTTCTAAGGCTGGGTAATCATTAGTAAAAGTTAAAAATCTGAAGTAATAGTTAAAAGTCTGAAGTAATAGTTAAAATTTTGAAAATTCGTTATTTTCTTCATCAAAAAAGTCTCTTATTTTAAAATTTCTGCTTTTACTGCCGATATTTAACTATTACTAATTCTCAAACAACAGGTCCTTACTATAATAGAACTACAAGCACTCTGGCGAAGTACATGACATACTACTTCGGGAAATTGACCTAAGTATTCACGAGCTTAAGAAAGTTGACCGAAGTATTGGTGGCTTAAAGTTATCTACAATCTACAGCATTCAACTTTTCCCAACTACGGTCAATTTCACGACTATATTGCAAGATTAAAAACAATTAGTTAGGTACACTTTTCGTAAATACAGTAATGAAAATACATACATGTCTTAGCCGGGTTGTGGTCAAGTGGTAGATTCGGGGACTCAGGATTAGAATCTCTAGGTTCGAATCCCACTCCAGCACAACTTGTTTCTGCTTTCTGGCACAGTTATTTCCAACTATTAGAAAGGAGCCCGAAATCGATGAGATGATCAAGACCTCAATTATTTCTCTTTCCATTAAAAAAATATTGAAATAACAATAAATATGTACTTATACTACTACTCTCCCTTATCCGCACCCAATGGCGCATAGGGCACTGCATTGGTGAACCAAGTGCAGTGAATCTTGATAATTTGTTACATGAAGGCAAGATGATCAGGCTTACGCTTCAGCGTCAGTCAGTCCAGGTATCACATATGAAATATTGTTATGTGATATCACATTTAAATAAATATTTAATATTGACCCCCATCGGGAATCGAACCGGCGACCTAATGCATGGCAGCTGAATGCGCTACCGCAACACCACGAGGCAGACTTTACTTATTATTCATTTAATTTTCCATTATTATTATTCATTTAATTTTCAATTATTTTTCCATAAATTAAAATAAATATACATTTAAATGTAAATGAAAATAAATAATAAGGAAAATATATATAAATTAAAATTTAATCATCATCATCATCATCATACCATATCCGCTCCCTATGTGGAGCATATGGAATCCACATATTAAATTGGAAAAAATAAAATTCACGTAACCACCACATTTCAGTGCTATACGTTTTCTGATCGGTAAATAAACTGTCAGAGCAGGGATCACCGACGTGTAGATCGGTCGGTATTAGCGTCTTTACAAACGTTTATCGATGTTATATCGATGAAAATCCAGAGAGAGAATCGTTTATACTTGTATCTACATGTCGATATATTGGTGATGCCAGTTCTGATATGAATAACCTACTTACGAGTATGCACTACATTTTATTTATTCATATGCATTATGTGCATCGAATTTGTGCACACGCCAGTATTTATGTTATCGCTGTCTGATGATCTCAAATTCTGTATCGAGGGCTGTAATACGAAGATATGAAAAATAATAATTATAATTGAATATCATATTATTTAATTAAAACGATTTTAATCATGTCTAGACTCACCTTCGTAATATGATCTTAAAATTATGAAAGACGTTGGATTTTGGTAATACAATCAAGCGTTTTATATTATACTTCTAATTATTATAAGTATTAAATTTTTTGTAAAGCTGAGTGCGGACAATAATTTTTTTAAACATTGAAGTGTAGAAAAATTCTTTGGTCTCTTAATAACACTTTTAAAAAATTTTGCTCAAAAAATATCGACTTTGCCTTGCATATTATACGCTCCAGAGTTTTGAACGATCGATAGAGAATTTGTTGAATGTGAAGAAAAAACATTTCTTATTATTTCTTGTTTTTTAATCAAATGTGTTAAAAAATTTTATTCATATACATTTATGACAATTTTCATGTCATAAGTCCTGGCTAGAATATGTATGTTCTAGTGATAAATAAATAAATCTACCTTCCAAATTTCTCGTCCCTGATGAGAAGTCATTTGGAATTTTTTTTAAATATATACTATCGCTCACGTGCTATAATATAACACAATTTTATCATGTATTTTATCAGAATCGCAAGTAAATTGCTTTTTAAGTAAGGTAAGATTTTCAAAAAAAACTTCATAAAATTTACGCCGAGCGATTTCTCAGAAGAGCTTTTAGCGTAGAAAGCAATATCAAGAGTCCTGCCAGCAAAACATGAACAAGGACAAATATTTTTTTAAAATTATTATACTAATAAACATTACATTATTTGTATTTATTTTTACTATTCGATGTTGTGAAACGTAGTGAATTTCTTTATTAATAACAATAAGATAATAAACATTAATTATTTGTATTTATTTTTACTATTCGATGTTGTGAAACGTAGTGAATTTCTTTATTAATAACAATAAGATAATATATATTATTGATATCCCAACAGAGACAGAGAAACTCTGAAAACGAATGTGGGTTATCTAGGCGTTTACAGGGCTTATAAACCTGTCGTTGGCTGGGTTAAGTGGCCAGTTTTTTTTTTTTAGTATTTACCCACATTCGTTTTCAGAGTTTCTCTGTCTCTGTTGGGATATCAATAATATCTGATATCAGCCCAGCATAGGTATAAACCAGTAATTTGTCTACAAGTATTTGTATACATTCAAAATGTTGTTTATAATATATTAATTTCAATCAATTTATTCGAAACAGTATATAGTAGTGTACTCCGGATTATAATCCATGGGTTCGAATCTAGCTTTGCTCCAATTTTCCGCTCGAACTTTCTGGCATAGTTATATCCGACTGTTTAAAAACTAAACCAAAAATAATAATATTTTAGTGGGCGTATCATAATAACGCGTATGTTTCTCCAGTCTTATTCTCCCTCAAACTTCTTCATCTTTGAGACATTAACACATTATTTAAATTATAAATATGATGCTTTCTCTATTCGCTAGCCAATTAACCAGTAATGTTTTTAAAATTGCAATGAACACTCGTCCTGTATATCAAGTTACATGTGATAAAATGGCCTGACATTCCGAGTACTTTGGCTATTGACAATCAATGTATTGAAACACGCCAAGTATTGATTCTTATCTTCTTCGATCGCTATGAGTTATTGAGCACAACCAATGTCTGTTTATACACGGTGTTACAAAACTCGATGAACAAGCGGGAAACCAGTGAATCTACGTCATATTTAAAGTCGATTTTGTAGATTAAAAAAAAAAAATTGACCCATCGCTTTCGAGAATTTTTATTATTTTTATTTATTGAATTTATCTGAATATTTTACATTTTTTTAACAAAAATATTAATAATACATTCCAAAATCCGATATAGGCATAGCCTGTGCGTGGGTATACTTATATTTTTACATTTATATATACCCTATATATATTTATGTATTAATTAAGACATTCAAAAAATAAGAAATAAAATAACTAAATGCTCTTAAGAAAAAGCAGCTTCTCAGAAAAGCTATTAACTAACAGTTATACTTGAACTAAAATAATTTAAATACATTACATTTAATTGAGTACGAAGACGATTTTTTTTCCTATCATTTTTTGCATTTTTTTTTATTTATTTAGTCAAATTAATACTATCCATAAAAAAACCGCATTTAAATAAGAATTTGTGCAATTTTACTTAATCTGAGGTACTGATAAAAGCTTTTATGAGAAGAAAAAAAAATGTTTAAGGCTCAGACTAAGAAGTCATATTACACTCCAAAAATGATGTAGATTCACCAGTTTTCGGGTTGTACTACGAGTTTTGTTACTCCATGTATAATATTAAAATAGTTAAAATATCAATTTCGGATTTGTGTCACTATTGTCACGCAGATGCGACTCGTCATTTTTAATTACATTGTTGACTAGGGTTAACTACCACTACATTGACATAAATATATTATATTACATGATGCTTCCCATTTGCATTACTAGGGGTGCTTATGTATATGTGTGCAAGGCAATCTACGAGGCGTATTTCCGTACTGTACAACGATTTGATGGTATTTCAATATAATTATATTGTTAATATTATACATATTATAATTATTACCCTAAATTTTGTGATTATCAGGTATGTAATGTAATATACTGGTTTCGGTATTAAACCACGAAAGTGATGATTTTTTATATATGTGCAGTATCCATAGTGAGATAAATATGTAATATGTAGGACTCCAGCGCGTGCCCTAGAGCTAGAAAAGTGACAACATCCAAAAACTGTTAATTATTAAATATTTTTTAATGAACTTTATTTGTATGAATAATTAAATAAATGTGCAATGAAAGTGTGCAAAAATTGAATGATATTAATTGACTTATGTGCACTGTTAACGGGACATAAGACACGCTAAACATGTATATTTTTTAAGCGCTATCGTAGGCTATAATCGTATGTTTGCACACGGGAAATTGTTAATATAGGTAGTAAAGTAAATGCATATGTCATTATTGTTTTTTTTTACGTTTTTAAAAGCATTCAATTATATCACTATTTATTTAAACGTTTACATTTAAAAAAACATTAACTGCCAGGTCAGCCAAACGTCGCGCCGACCATTCTATATTTCATACAGTTTTCGCTTTATACGGGACAGTTTACAAACTGCACAAGAAACTGTACAGTTTTCTGTCCCGTATAAAGTCCGCTTAATTCTACATTTTTTAATTACTTTTACTAGTAACTAAGCATTTAAAAAAAAATGACATCAATCGTTTTTAATCTTATATTTATATAAAAACCAATGTTTGTTAAATAATATGTATGTATAATGTACATGGGTGTGATTTTCAGGGTTAATAGGGGACTTATTTTAAATTTAGAGTACATTCTTTCTATCTTTCTTTTTAAACAAGATTACTCTTTTAAATTTCGAACGATATATTTAGAACTATGTCTTCTGTGGCAACAACGCGCCGAGTACCACATTAGTGTAAGTTTATTTTATTATGAAATCACCCACTTCTAACTTCTTCATTACCAACAAAAGAAATTATACTAATAATTCGAATATATATCTTATTCAGTTTCTTTCTCGTTTTTCGCTTAATTTTATAGATATTTTACTGCAATAGTTTTCGCGGAAAATGTTGTAATAACTAAAATTACAGAACGCGCAAATGCAATGGCATTTGCTGATGCTTGTTATCTGAAAATTGTTTGCACATTCGTTTCAAATATTTTAGCTATTTACGATTTAAATAGATTCTTCGTTAAACAAAGTAGTTGGAAGTGAGATCCATTGAAGTAAGAAACAAATTTTATAATAATGCTACAATCCGTCAAATTTAAACAGAAAATTAAAAAAAAAAATACTGTAATGTTAAAGTGAATGGAAAGGTTCTCTAAAATTAAAAAAAAAAATGTTAAAAAAAAAAAGTCCACATTTAATGTGTATCTATGTTTATAAAATGAATAAAATACGTAAATTTGCATTAAGTAAAATGAGAAGAGGCTGCGTTTGATATTATTTTAAATACCCATTACTAATATATTAAGTTTTTCTCTCTAATCTACAGAAAAATCTATCATGTCAAAATAATTACTCTTTATTATTAATCATGATGTTTTAAAAATGGATACATAAAAATCCGATTAGTTATTCCAGCGCATTTCGTAACATTTAATTTTTTATTCAATATTAATGTCCATAGTTCACCATACTTTTTATAGGTTTTTATGTATGGAGGTTTTCCTCATATTTATTTGTATTTCAATTATAATCGGAGATTATAATATCTATTCTAAAACGCATGATATATGCTTAAAATACAAAATGCACGATTTCCACATTGACTAAAAACATTTTTATGCGTTGCATTTTCTTAAAAACTTAAAACGAAATAAAATCATTCTAAAACTGACGTATGTACGGAAAATTCACAGTGGTGCGTGTAACGCAAGCTTTTTCATTAATACAAAGCACCGCCAATACTTAAATGTTATATCTCACTTATTAATTTAGTCCGCCCGAGATCGCGGGTTCGATCCCATAGGGGTCAACACGAATTATTTTTGCCATTGGTTTTCATATTAAAATGAGTGCTATTGTAACTCATGGGGAAAACATGTAATGCATTGATATTTGATATAAATAAATTAATAACAAAAATGTCATGCGTGATGGCCTTGAGTTGGAATTGAAGCGTAAGACTGATTATCTCGCATTCCTGTAATTAAATGAACAAGATCCACGGCACTTGTACCAATGCAGTGCCCTATGCACCATTCAGTGCGTAAGAAAGTGTTAACTGATTGAAAATATACAAAACCGACGGTTTTTTTTGACGTGATAACGTCTAATAAATCTTTTTTTTTATTTATTTTTTTAAAAAAAACGTTTTTTGATTTTAACATAAAATATCATGGAGTTCTACAAAATAAATGCCATATCAATCAATAAAGTCTAATAAATCGATGAACGCCGGATGCACACACGAAAAAGCATGACTCATTGTCACGTTCCGCCTGAGCCGAGTGTGCAAGCGAGAGCGCGGAACAAGCGATAGAGAGGCACGATCGGCCTAAGCGTTCGGTTTGTGACGCATCTATCTCTCTTCCACTCCGTCGGCCGATGCGTCCGAGTAGAAGGGAGACAGCAGCAGCACACATCATCATCATCTCAAAGGTCCACTGCTGGACATAGGCCTCCCCCTGCCGTCTCCACTCCTCCCGATCCTGCGCCGTCCCCATCCACTGTCTTCCAGTAGACTTCCAGCAGCAGCACACAAGAAAAAAAAACAAAAAAAAAAAAAATTAGGGAAAAAAAAAAATTTTAATCAACTCCTGCTTTTTATTATACAAAATAATGATAATTCAGTAATAATAATTCAATTCAATTCATAAAAGTATGCTATTTTTCATCAATGTTTTCTTATGACGTTATCACGTAAAAATATCGTCCGTAAACCGACTTTACAGACAACCAAAAGTTTTTTTTGTTTCGTGTTATTAATCTGCATTGAGAAAAAAAAAGCAACAACCTCATTGTTTCTTGGTAACTCGTAAGTTTGTTTTAAAAACGGAGCTATGTGCATGCCGATGTGTAGATAACTAGAAGTCAAGAACAAACAATTCAGTTTCTGCCTACTGTTCGGTTTGTAGGGGTGTGCTGTTCGTGTCACTGCACGTAATTACTCTACCCACCGTGCAGTTTTCAAATATGGAAGGAATCGTTTCAAATTTTAAAAATGCCGCTTAAATTCTTAAATATACATACTGTGTAAATTTGCGACGCGTGAATCGGGCGGGTTTACACGCGAAATGTATGTGGCTATAAAATATTAAAATATAAACTAAATTGTGATCGAATAGTGCAAGCAATTTACATCACTGTGAACAATTTTGAACGTGCCTTAAAAGTTATCTTTATTGTACTTTTTAAAGTTAATTTTTGCTATTTTAAAAGTTTATTTAAAAGTGTGTTTTTTCGAAATATACGGCGCGTGGCATGGTTAAGGATAAATAAATTAAATTTTCTTAAGATAGAGTGGTACGATGTTTTATCCTTTCGTATAAAATAATCAGCGATTGCCTGAACATTCGGATAAATGACGTTTAAGTTAATTGAATCACTTTGATTATGGCCTGGGACAACGGATAAAAAATCAGAGTGCTTTTTACCTCTCGTATTTACTCAATTTTGTGATGATTAGGTTCCTTAAACATAAGACTGATATAATCTGACTTAATAGTTTTTTGAATGTAATTTTAAATTACATTTTAGTTAGTTAGTTAAATGACAACACTTGGTGAAAACCCTTACTACTACTACTTTTCCTTATCCGCATCCGATGCGCATTGGTACACCAAGTGCAGTTAATCTTGATCATTTGTTACATGATGGCAAGATGATCAGTCTTACGTTTCAGCGCCAATACTAGGTATATAGAAATATTTTATGTGACAATCACATTGAAATAAATATTTCATATTGACCCCCATCGGGAATTGAACCCGCGACCTCATGCTTGGCATAACAACGCGCTGGCGCAACACCACGAGAAGGACCGTTGTGAAAACCCTTAAACATAAATTTACGTTTGTTAGCCGTTAAACTATCACTTCTAATTCATTCGAAAGAAATAATTCTTGTTAAGTGTTTTGTAAGACAAATTTAATTGGAGAAAAATACAGTAATTTGCGCCTAAAAACCATTAGAATGCGTTTTGAAAACAGGGGATCTACATCCCAATTGTGACACGTATGACGGTAATCGGTATATTTCAAAGATAATTCCCCAATTACTCGATATATACGCGTCACAACTGCGATACATATCGATGTAGATATTCTTGCAATTTTGGCCCAGGCTTGTTGGCTCAAAGGCGCAAATATATTAATATACTTTCCAATCAAAAATTACACATACCGGTTTACACTGCGAAAAAAATAAATAATTACCTAACTAACTAACTAACTAACTAACTAACTAACTAACACACCCAATTCCCCGGAGGGGTAGGCAGAGAGGATAGAACGCCACACCACTCTGTCCTGGCACACTTCTCTTGCTTCCTCCACATTCATACATCATCTCATGCACGCACGTCGATTATTCCGACTTCTTACATGCCCACTTTCAAGCGCTTGTTTTACTTGATCATGCCATGTCTTTCTCTCGGCCTTCCTTAATTTCTACATCCAGGCACAGTCGCATCATATATTTTTTTAGCTGTTCTTTCATCATCCATTCGCTCTACATGACCGAACCATCGTAAAAGACCTTTCTTAATTTCTTAATTTTAACCGAACCATCGTGAAAGACCTTTCTTACTTCCTTAAAATGAATACCTGATACTATAAAGCTGATATTATTAAGAAACAAACAATTTTATTCACGAAAACCGTGGAATCATTACAACTTTGTTCATTATATGTCTTTTTTATCCTGCGATAATTTCGTAAATTAAAATTAATGTAAAAATTCACAAAAAAGAGACATCTGGTAAAGGAACAACGTGTTTTTATTACGTGTTCATTCATTAAAGTTTACTTAAAGCGAACATTTTTGCAGAGTATTTTATGCGTAATAAATTAAAAATAACATTGAGCTTAATTATGCCGCTTCTAGTTTTCTTCCTCAAATACAATTAAGTGTAACGACAATACTACGTGAAGTAAATGTGATAAGAAACGTTAAAGTCAAACGTGTGACGTTTAATCTCGGGAAAATGACATCTCGAACATTCTCCGAGTACGTGAAAAGATATTACCACTTCGATGACGCGATAAAAATATATGTGTAAACACTCCTTCATACCGATTTGTTACAAAGTGCTTTTTCGCATTTTTACTTTTATCTATTCGTATGTAAAAAGGGCGTTTTAAATCTTTCCTTAGGATATGTTTAACCAGACTTCATTTGCAAAAAAATACCACAGTCAGAAGCAATGATTAAAGCGAATGTGACGCATATGACGATAATTGATAAAATATCTTTGATAATATACCGATTACCGACATACTTATACGGGACGCAATTCGATGTATGTAGATTGTAGAGATATGTTGGCAATCTGGCCCAGATGATTTTGTTATTTTTTATTAACTAACTAACTAACCATCACACCATTTCCCGAAGGGGTAGGCAGAGAGGATAGAACGCCACACCACTCTGTCCTAGCATACTTCTTTTGCTTCCTCCACATTCATACATCTTCTCATGCACGCACGTCGATTATTCCGACTTCTTACATGTCCACTTAAGCACTGCCCATTTTGATCGAATTCTTTCTCGTTCGAAAAAATGTAAAATTTGTAGAATTCTTGTTCGAAGTAAAATTCGATGGTTCGGTAATGTAGAGCGAATGGATGATGAAAGAACGGCTAAAAAAATATATGACGCGACTGTGCCTGGATGTAGAAGTCGAGGAAGGCCGAGAAAGACATGGCATGATCAAGTAAAACAACTGCTTGAAAGTGGGCATGTAAGAAGTCGGAATAATCGACGTGCGTGCATGAGAAGATGTATGAATGTGGAGGAAGCAAAAGAAGTATGCCAGGACAAAGTGATGTGGCGTTCTATCTTCTCTGCCCACCCCTTGCATTGATTGCACACTGCACAGCCCTGATTCTTAACAACTTGTTTACGACTTTGCGATGAAAATATTTACCGAATCAGATACAGCTTTTCGTATGGTAACAATAATCACTATTGTATTAATATATTATCACAATCCTTTAACTGTAACTACCTATATGATGACAATACAGGCATGTATCACTCGACATCGGGTGCTTTGCCATTTATAAAATAGAATAGAATAGATAATATCCGTAAGTCACAGGTGATTATAAGAACTTTTTTTTTCACAGATTCCGTTAAACCTAATTTAGTCACAATTATATTTATGTCCGAGCATCACTAAAAACGTCTAATTGACAAATTAAAATAATCACTTGTGTTATTTTCCACCGTAGAAAAACGAGATAATTATTGTTGATTTTCAAATAAATTGTTTTAGCTATCGTTCATTTAGGTATGGAAATTAATATTTCACGTGTGACACCTTGGTCTAGTACTGATGGTAAGACTGATCATCCTACCTTCATGTATTAAAAATTATCAAGATATATTATTAATATTCAAAGCATTAACTTTGTGGTTCAACATTTCAATATTATTTTATTTTTTTTTTTGTATAAAACCACTCACGGTGAGTGGTTTTATACAAAAAAAAAATTAAAATAATATGATCAAGATACACTGCACTTGGTGCACCTATGCACTATCAGGTGCAGATAAGAAAAAATTGTAGTAGTAGGTATTGTTACTTAAAAAGCGCTTTTAGATCCAAAGATGTCGCCAATTATTAAACATTTATGTAAATTGAAAGGTAAATATTTCTAAATTTTTTGTGGCTCTGTCTAGACGTCATATAAAATTTAGTAGATACAATGAAAAACATGTTCTATAACTTACAATACAAAAAATAACAAAAACAATGTGTTGTGAGTTGTGGTATACACAGTGTAACAAAACTCGATGTACAAGCGGGAATCCAGTGAATCTACATCATATTTGGAGCCGATTTTGTAGAATTTTTATTTTTTTTTGACCCATAGTTTTCGAGAAAATTGAGTACGAAGTTAAACATTTTTGCAAATTGTTATCAAATATCATTTATTTAGTCAAATTAATACTATCCATTAAAAAGAACCAAAATCAAAACCAGCACTTTAAAAATAATTAAGTCGTGATTTTTTCCTTAATATGCGGTAGGTACTTATGAAAGTTTTTACGAGAAGAATTAAAAAAAAAAAATTAAGCTCAGAAAAGCCATATTACACATTCGACTCTAAATATGATGTAGGAATCTACTGTGATGTAGGTTGTACTACGAGTTTTGTTACTCCGTGTATAAAAACCTTATAAAAACTATTTTAAAAAAATAAGTTGAACATTTTATAAAACTACACATTCACCAATTATATTAATAGGCTTATTATTTTCTTTTCTTCCGTTCCTTGTCATGTCCTAGTCCTAGGAAGATTGAGTCAATTTTGACTTAATCTCAACTTGTTAGAGGGAAACAGAATTATTAAAATATATTAGATAGTGGAAAATATATATTTTTTTTTTTGAGCATACAATTTTTACAGTTTTCTTTGAAATAGCTTGTCTAGTGTTAACTTAACAGGTCTATAACCTACGAGTATTGGCGGCTAAGTAAAAAAATTATAATCTCAGTAAAGCGTCACTAGCAACTTACTTGTTTTATAACTACATAAAGTAATTAGTAAAAAAAATATGTATGACGAATGATCATGTTTATTTCTGCATCATTTAATTAAGAAACATGAAAAACAAAATTATTAGGTTGACAAATTAGGTAGGTGAATACTTTATATTTTGACTTTTGCACAAATGTTTGTGTTTAAATAAATCATCACTTCAGCCCTTTGAGGTCCACACTGACATAGGCCTCCCGATCCTGCGCCGTCCCCATCCACTGTCTTCCAGCAGACTTTTCTGATGTCGTCCACCCATCTCATCGGTGGACGTCCGTAAGGCCTCTGGTTTCTCGGTCTCCACACCACAGAAAACGCGTTTCGTCCATCTGTCGTCCGTCATTCTGGCTTATTTCCACTTCAACCAAGCAATTCGCTCCACCACGTCGCAGACTATTGTCTGGCGTCGGATCCAATCGTTCCTTTTTAGGTCTCTTAATGTTATTCGAAGCACAATTCTCTCAATGCTCCCTGTGCAACTTGTAAATTATGGGAGGATTGCTTGGTCAGAGTCATTGTTTCCGCGCCATAAGTAAGGACGGGTAGAATGCATTGGTTGAACACTCGAGTCTTGAGTGAGCTTTGGAATGTGGAATAAATAAATAATATTTTAAAGAGAATTTTGCTTTCGCTTCTAAGATTTTTCATAAGATAACATATTATTTCATCCAACAACATATGGTTTATATCATTTTATGACCTATTTATGAATCAGAATGATAGTTGTATATTTATACATCTAAGTTTTGTTTATTTAACTATTCTAAAATCAGTTCTTTCTTTATTTTTATTGGATTGTGCATAAATTGTATATTCATCAATGTTAAACTTCTTGCAAAAAAAGAATTATCCATTATTTGTAAAATTCCATTTTCAGTCCATGTTCTTGTGCTATCGAGATGGGTCACGTCGCGATGCCGACGTCTCTTTTTAGTTGGCGCATGGCGTCTTTTTAGAGTACTTTAGTATTGATAAATAGTATCCGGTTGTGACGTCGTGGTTATTGTCATAGGCTTGATATATATATATTTTTAAATTTCCATCTTTCTATCATAGTTATTTCCTACCAGATTTCAGACAATAAACCCAAAATGTTAATGTTTGGGTATATTAGATTAGATTTTGAAATATAATTTTTTCAAAAAAAAAATCCTATTATGGCGAATAGATTACTTGTTTCCAGCTACCAATAAATATTGAATAATATTTTTATGTAATCTTTTTTCGAAAATATTTTTTTAAATCTAGAAGTTGCTTTTAAAACCTGCACAAATTAAAAATTTTGTAAAATAATGCTTAAAAGAATAAAACCACTAAAAGATTCACGCAAATTCTTATTAATCTCAAAACTGTAATAAAACGTAAAAATTTTCACCACAAAATTAATGAAGAAGGCAGAATAATGATAAAGTAATATTTTTATGAATCTTATTTAAGAAAATCCAGATTATCTTTATCTAAACTCTTCGGTTTAATCTGTAATGATAATTTATTGAGACAGGCAAAAAAAACTTCCCATTAGCAAGAATTAATTAAGCCGTTTTTTATACCTTATTTCGTAGATAATTAATAAAAATAAAAGAATGTGAGTACAGTATTTTTATTCTTCTTTTTTACCTTAATTCTTTCTAAGGGCACACTACCTTATACATTATTTTCGAGGCATTGACTAAGACTAGAGTATGGATTACTGTTCTAACTCCCGCCTATTTCAATTGTTTTGAATCTCGTCCACATTCGGAAAATATCTATAAAACTATATAATATCTATACAAAATCCAAATTTGAACAATCTAGAAATAATTACTACACCTACTACTTCTACTTTTCCTTATCCGAACCCAACGGTGCATAGGGCACTGCATCGATACACCAAGTGCAGTGCATCTTGATCATTTTTACTACTGTAAGATGTAAGATGATCAGTCATACCTACGCTTCAGTACCAGTCCTAGGTATCACACATATAATATTAATATGAAAATCACGTGAAAATAAATATTTCACGTTGACCCCCTACGGGAATCGAACCCGCGACCTCATGAACTACACAGTTAAACCATCTGTTAATCATTGGACTGAGGGATCGATCCCACCTCCACCCGCGACTGTTATAGAGTCCTTGGGGACTCTCTGTCAGTCACGCTATTTTATGCAGGACTTTAATTTTTTGCTGTTGCGAATGCATAAGCAAATTACAGGGCCAAAGTTTCCAAGTGAAGTTAAGTCAAGACGGCGACAGCATCGATCAAGTCAAAAGAAAATCATGATGCCGCCACCCTTACGATCCCTCAGTGTCTCCATATCGAAATTTTCTTTTTCTTTTTCTTTATTAATGTACATAAATATATAAAAACAAGAATACAAATTAATACAGTCAACAAAATGTTCCGTAAAAGCTTAAAACAATACAAAAGAACATACGATAAAGTTTAATCATTGGACAAAACGATGTTTTTAAACTGTTTAAATCATTGGAAACCTATGTAAAATAGGCTTCTTTGAACACAAAGGTTACCGAAAAAGGCTCCATCTATAAAGATTGAGAAGAAATTTCTTGACTTGCTCTTTTCCTTTAAAGGATTTTCTAGAATTCTTAAACTTCATGTCCTTTGGCAGAGCTTTAAGTCCCCTAAGAACTCGCAGTTTCGATTCAATATACTTGAAAACTTATGAATGAAATTTTCGAAATAAACGTGCAAAGAAAATACATCAAACTTTCCTCTTTAGAGTTAGATAACTTTTCTCAGTCACAAATAATGGCTACTAAATAATTATTAAAGTTTTCTTGTCCACTGTGGTAAGGAAAGGATACAATTATTTTATATTAAGATGCATTAAAATTTTACCCTTTCATACCTGAATTAAATCCCCTGAAGGTATCAAATATTTTTTTTTCTTTATCTTCTAAAAAACCTCTTTTTGGCACTAATAATATTTTTCTAGGTTATTATGATGCCGTGTTTGTCGGCTTTGCGTTGCCGACCGCCGACGTTTATTTTTTTATATTTTCTTAAAGAGTCTTTATTAAGAATCATAACTTTAAAAATAATGCCGTCCCGATAAACCGCAATTTTTGCAGTTTGTCATCGAGTGCCATTAACAAAAAATATAAATTTATCATATAAATATATAAACAACATAAAGTTACAGAAAAATTACTCAATTTACAAATATTAAAAAAGTTTACAAAATATAAAAAAATACAATAAAATATAGAGATACGAGAAATATATACTTGCTAAAACCATTACATCAAAATTATGGTGAATCAATATAAAGTAGTTCTGTCTTTCAACCAATCTCTCAGTATAAAAATAATTTTATTCGATTTCATTATTCGATTTCATTGGGCAACATATTGAAAAAAAATTGAATTAAATATTCCAACGTTCTCTATCCGTACTTGTTTTTAATCTTGGGCACAATTAATCTTTAATATATGTTATAATATTAAGTATTCTAGGCATTACTTATATAACTTTTATTTATATAACCACTGAGTCTCCAAAAGTGTTAATTAATAACGTTCTTCAATTGAGTACTAAGGATTATTTTCAAAAATATAGAATCCACGATTTGTAATTATTTTTTGTTTCCGAAAAAAATGGTAGGCAAGAAAATTAGTATACGTTTCTGATACCAATGTAGATAAATGAAATTCCAATTTTTAAAGAAGTCTTTCAAGTAAATCTTGTCAAATATTACACAAGACACTTCATTATTTGTAAAGCTAACCACTACACTACGAGTCGGATTAAGATTGAAACATTTGCAGCAGTAATATTGTATAATTATTTTTTTTTTTAGGATTTCATTAATTTAAAGCCATTATACGCAAATTTGATGAGTAGTGAAATCGAACGCTAACATCGTAACATCGCAACACCGTTAACAAAATAGGCAAATTTGAACCTCATTACAAAAAAGTTGTAAGCATATTTATTAAGGAATGAGATTAACTCGTGGGACCGCACAAAACTCATTCCCTTTAAAGCCCCCGGTATGAAAACATCATTTAAAGTCCCCGCTGCCGCCAGTACGAAAATATTGTTATTTTAACTAATTTAATTATTTAGAATTTAACGTATTTTAAAATCCAATATGGCGGATGCAATTTTTTAAAAGAAATATAAACGCGTGTATCACTTTCAGGGGTTTAAGGGGTCCTGATTTCGACTTAGGTATCCAAGATGGCGGATGGATTTTTTTTATAGTATGAACATGGGTAACGTTTTCTGGGGAAATAGAGATCATAATATTCACACAATTTTTTAAATTTAATACGGCGGACGCAATGTCCCCCCCCCCCCCTTCCTTTTGCCTATTGTATTTTTAATGAAAAAATCTCCAGTCGTGTGTCGGAGCTGACACTTAATTTTTTTAAATTTTAAATTGGTTCGTGGTATAGTGGTTGAGAGTCGCAAACTATGGATTAGAATCCTTTAGTTAAAATCTCACTCTACCACAATAAGTAGCTGAAATTATCATCAGAAGTAACAAAGAAAACGTTTATTTTCTTCGTTCTTTTCTTAATCTTATTATTCAATCTTATCTTCGATATTCTATTTTGATTTGAGTACTAACTACCACTTCAGTACCATCATTAATAATATCTAATACTTTGTAATTGCTAAGTTTAATCGTACCTATTTAAGTGGCTGATAACCAGACTATCGACACTTGAAATAAACAAATAAACATGTTTCTTCTCAATTGTTGCTTACTGTTCAAATCAATTTAAATAGTCGACAAGTATTTACATACATTAGTTTACTTAAATTCAATTAAAAAAATCATCAGTGACAAAGTGAGTTACGGAATAATGCTATAATCGTTTTTAAATATTTATGCATATTTAATTGTATGTATCACCAATGAAAAAAACAAAAAAAACTTCGAAAGGTATTGCAGTGTTCGTATTGTAAAATTCTATAGTAATCTTCGATTTATTAAAAATTATATTCATTTATCGAGATTGATCGATGAGTCCTGAATCTCAGACATTTTTTGATAAAGTATTTATTATTTTCCATATTACCATGCATTTAGTTTTCTATAACAGTTTTTTTAAATGCCATTTTAATATTTTACATGGTGTAACAAAACTCGATATACAGGCGGAAAACCAGTGAATCTACATCATATTTGGAGTCGATTTTATAGATTTATTTTTTTTAAATTTGACCCATACTTTTCGAGAAAATTGAGTACGAAGTTGAATTTTTTTTCGATAAATTTTTGCATCAAATATCATGTATTTAGTAAAATTAATACTATCCATAAATAAAACAAAATCAAAAACAGCATTTGAATATGAATTTGTGCAATTTTACTACAATCTATGCAGTAGTAATAAAAGCTATTATGAGAAAAAAAAAATTCAAGCTCAGATTTAAAAGTCATATTACACATTCGACTCCAAATATGATGTAGATTCACCAGATTTCGGGTTGTAGTACGAGTTTTGTTACACCATGTATGCGGGGATGCTATGACTGATATTTTTTTAACTTCTACCAACGATTAAACAACCAAACATTTTACTGGTTTAAAGTTTAGGGATTTTACGGAACCTAGCGCAGTTATATTGTGCTGATGCTGGTGTGACGCTTGAATGATGCCATAGACAATAAACGACGATTTTCAGCCTCGACTAACGATCAAACAGCCTTAGTTGTTTAAAAGTGGACTATTTTAGCAGTCGAGTGGTGCAGGTTATGGTATGGTGCTGTTGTGACTCCTGTAAAGGATGCTATGAGCGATGCCCTCGACATGTTAGACCTAGATGTGCGACAGCTACTCTCTCAGGAGGTAAGATTTTGTATTACTTAACCTTAATAATAACCGAAAAAGCTAGAATTATACACCGTGTTACAAGCTCGATGTACAAGCGGGAAACCAGTAAATCTACATCATATTAGGAGTCGAATTTGTAGAGTAAAATCTTTTGATTTGACCCATAGTTTTCGAGATTATTGATTGAGAAGTTGATTTTTTTTTCGAAAAATTTTGCAAATTGTTACCCAAATATTCATTAAAAAATAAGTTTATTAATTGTCCTGTAATCTGAAATAAAATGACTTGCGCGATGTTGTTAGCTAAGTGACTTTATTGATCATTTTATTACATGTAAATGTAGTTACACATGAAATATTAATATGAAAATCACATTCAAATAAATATTTCTATGCTGCGATGCGGACTGTGACTTGACTCAAATAATATCAAATTAATAAAGTTGGAAGGCTCTATCTATTTCTTCTATAACCTATTCACAGGGATGCTTTTAATCGATCATTTGATGTATTCCTCACCCGTTTAGTTTTAGTTAAATGTGGGTCGATCTAACCTTCTCTGGAAGGATTACTGCCTCACAATAAAGAGTCGCGTATATGACATCTTTATACATTTAACATTATTATTTACATGCCTTTGATACACCATATTTAACGTTCAGTTCTGGTACCAACCCTTATGTTGGTAGTGAAGCGTGGTGTTGGAAAAAGATGGATGAAAGTAGACTAAATGCTGTTGAAATGCGATCTCTCAGGCGAGTAAGACTATGTATGATATGTGTACAAATGTCGAAATTAGAGCAGAGTGCAAGCCTGAGATAAGCATTATCGACAAAAATTAAGAAAGGGCTTTTTACGATGGTTTGGTCATGTGCAGCGAATGAGTGATGAAAGAACGGCTAAAAGAAGTTTAAATGCAAGTGTGCCTGGATGTAGAAAGCCGCGGAAGGCCGAGAAAGATATGGCATGACCAAGTACGACAAGTACTTGAAAGTGGACATTTGAAAAGTCGGAATAATCGGCGTATGTGCATGAGAAGATGTATGAATGTTGAGGAAGCATAGGAAGTATGTCAGGACAGAGTGGTATGGCGTTCTATCCTCTCTGCCTACCCCTACGGGGAAATGGTGTGATGGTTAGTAAGTTAGTTAGTTAGTTATATTTTACATGTTTTAATAGTAAAAAGCTCGTTTTTAAATAGAAAATACGTAAATTTCAATTTGACATCTCAACAGAGACGAGAAGTTTGGAAGGGAATATCGATATCTAGTCGTTTACAAAGCTAATTGTAATTTAATGTTAGCCCGTAATGGGTGAAATCCTTGTCTAGTATTTGGACACACTAAAAACAAACACGTTTAGAAAACACGTATTTTAGATCCTGTCTCCTTCGCATTTATGTTCTACATTTTCATAATCTTCAGCCAAAAACTGTGTAGGTATCACATTTGTATACCGCATTTAAAAAATAGCTTTGCTAGTTTTTTTGCATAATATGAAAAAAAAACTCCCGAAACATTTCTTTATTTTATATTTTATTTTTTTAATACTGCTTTTGAAATAATTTTCAGCAGATTTTATAAACTTTACAAAAATTTACGGACTGTATAAATGATTTATTTATTGTAAGACTTTTAAATCACTTTTTTTTCAGTTTTCGTTGCATTCATTGCATACGCGACTCTTTCTTAAGACGGCAGTTCTGCTTCCGCCTGTACCGGATGTTGATGTTCCTGCCCCCGGAAGTATTCAACCATTCGTCAAATTAACGATTCTCTTTGTTCGGAGAAGAAAAAGCAATTACTGAAATTTCCTCTGTATTAATGCGAACTTTGAGCATCAAGCAGCATTTCCAATAATGTAATCTTTCTTGGAAACATTTTTTTCCCACAAAATTCGTTTATTTATTTTTCGGTAGATCAACAAAGATACATCATACATAAAAATAGTACTACAATGCAGTGTCCTATGCACAGTGGTGCAGTGAATCTTGATAATTTGTTACATGAAAGCAAGATGATCAGTCTTACGCTTCAACGCTAGTTCAAGGTATCACATGTGATTTTTTTTTAAATGTGAATATCACATCTAAATAATTATTGATATTTCATACTGACCATCTTCGGGGATCGAACCTGCGAAATAACTATACTGTCAGTTAAAAAAAAACATCAATTGATTGAAGAAAAGAAGTGATAAAATGTCTGTTGCGCCACCTACAACCCATACTTGACTCTCGCACGGCCGACACTCGTTAAGAGCTGGCACAAAATAAAATATCGGAGAAAATAGTGAAATTTATGCATTTTTGCATTAGAAGCGAGTTTATAGAAAAACAGATAGACGGTGGAAAGGAAAAAGTGACTTGCGACATAATATCTGCAAAGGAAAATGATACCTAGCGACATGGTAGAATGCAACATTGACCTTTGAGAAATTGACCGTAATGGACAGCATTCAGCGCTGAACATGTGTAGTGGGTCATTTTAACATAGTTGGCCTACTGGCATCTCTCAATATAATTTCGAGAATTTTCCTAGGGCGTATTCTGGAATCGCACGATGTCACAGTCATCTACGAGTCTCCGAAAATCACTTTCGTCATCCTTGGATAAGAAATATGTATTCCACAAACTGCCTCCAAGCCAAGCGATCGGCCGCCAGCGTATCCCCCCAGGTCAGGTCCACGTCCCGTATCTCTGATGGATCGTCAACAGCGGACGTCCAGGACGCCAAAAACCTGATGCCTTGTAAAGTAGGCAAGCATGGTTAAGGCTCTCGGGAAAATACTACCGTGTCTAGGAGTATAAACACCACGTCATCAATAGGCATTTACGTCATAACCAGACATCTACGTCACACGTTTCGTGTATTGGCCTAAGTGCTGGAGTCTTAGGACGGTGGAATTTGATAATAAAGGTGTTATGAAATGAACCCTAGGAAGCGTATATTTTTTTAGAAAATTTGTATGGAAACGCCCCTTCTAGTGAATTCTCGAAGATTAATATTTTATTTTTGATAACTATTAAACTCACTTCCCTCCAATAACTTGCATATATGGGGAACAATGTCTGGCAGTCAGAAATGTTCATTTTAAAAACATATTTTCTTTCAGCAACACAAGATTATTTTTTCTTAAATTGCGAGGGCGCAGTTTATTCTTGGGCGCGTCACCCTAATGCGAATTGTTCTCGGTGCCGGCACATCAGTACAGTTGAGACAAAATGCCACTTTTCACCAGAATACGCCTCCCAGTTTCCACAGAGTAAATAATATGATTAATTCGCACTATTTCAGCAGGTATTCCAACTGTATCCGTCAGGTATAATATACCGCCATTGTTGTAAATCTGTTTAAAACATCTGCTCCTAAACAAATACTCATTATTTTCGTACGAGCTGTTGGAGATAAGACTACGTATTTACACTTTATCAACTGAAAAATACTGCTTGAATTTTATTTTTAAATAATCAAAAAAATTCTGTGTTTTCTCATTAGCGTAGGACTGATAATCTTACCTTTTTTTATTGTTTTTTAAATATTTATTTAAATAAGATCACATTTAGAAAAAAATAAACAAAAAACCCACCAAAGCAAAGCCTGTTTGGTGGGTATACTGTGAAAGTCAATGTGAATGTGTTAACACTCTTTCAAGCAGCATGCACGAGGCAAAAAAATACAAGATAGGTACTGATATATTTATACAAGAAAAAGAAGAAGGGAAATAATTATAAAAAAAAAAATAACGGAGATTATGTTATTGTTATAATCTTTAAGTAAGAATGATTCTACCTTTACACTATGTATCCAACTTTAGTTTTTTAAAAGAGGAAAAACTAGGAAAATTTGACAATTGCCATTTTATTGTCAGTTAAAAAAGAATTAATTAAACTAGAGGCAATAAAATGTGCATGTCTCTGAGCAAGTCGTGATTTGCAATGTGGTATTTCTAGCACTCGGTTTCTTCGTCGACTAAACCTATTTGAGCTTCTATCAAAAAAAGTTTTCGTGTATAAATACACAATTTAAACATTGTAATAAATATATTCGTCTAATGTCCATAAGATATGCTACCTGAAACAATTGGAGGGAGGGGAAGGTTCTCTCTTTATGGAGCATTATTTTGATAATTAATTTTTGAGAATTGAGAATAATGTTTAACCTTCATGTAATAAAATGATTAAGATACACTGAACTTGGTGTACCAATGCAGTGCCCTATGCACCAGTGGGTGCGGATAAGGGAAAGTAGTTACGTGCGTTTGAGACCAATAAATAAATTAAAAAAAATGTTCACTGAAACGGCTAGTATTACATCATCATATCCCGCCATTTTATTTTGTAGTTTTATTCATAAAACGTTTTAAGAGCCGACTTGAGTAGTTAAACAGCTTTCAGACCAAAACATTAATCAATAATTATGTCAAGGCAAGAAATATGAAACTAATCAAGTAATAAAACCATTCTTTACATTAGCGAATGTGCGATTTTCTAAATTATGATTACTCTGGACTTGTGCGTGACTGAAACTTTAGTTTCTTCTTTGAACACGTTTTAATACAAGTTGTATTAAGAGGCATACCAACGCTACTAAAAAATCATGTTTTGCCCTATACTAACATAACGAGGAACCGAGATAGCGGCGCTCACTAGATGTGGCCCTAAAATGGGCTTTTAATTTTTTACTGAAAATGACAATAAAATGAAAATTAACAGGTATTTCCCTAGAATATTATACACCGTGTAACAAAACTCGATGTACAAGCGGAAAACCAGGAATCTACATCATGTTTGGAGTCGATTTTGAATATTATTTTTTTTCCCATAGTTTTCGAGAAAACGGAGTGCGATGTTTTTCGATTTTTAAAAATATTTTTGACGTGATAAAGTCTAATTAATCGATGAACGCCGGCTGCACACACGAAAAAGCATGACTCATTGTCACGTTCCGCCTGAGTTCCGAGTGTGCAAGCGAGAGCGCGGAACAAGCGATAGAGAGGCACGATCGGCCTAAGCGTTCGGTTTGTTACGCATCTATCTCTCTTCCACTCCATCGGCCGATGTGTCCGAGTAGAAGGGAGACAGCAGCAGCACACAAGCTACAAAGTGAAACGTTAGCAAAAGTTAGAGTTAAAGTTAACGAGTGAATTTTTTTTTTAATTAATGAAAAAAATTGTAATTTTCAATTAACTCCTGTTTGTATTATACAAAATAATAATAATTCAGTAATAATAATTCAATTCAATTCATAAAATTATGCCATTTTTCATCAATTTTTCTTATGACTTTATCACGTAAAATTATCGTCCGTAACCCGACTTTACAGACAACCAAATATTTTTTTATGCAAATCGTTATCAAACATCATTTACTTAGTAAAGCTAATACTATCTGTTGGGAACCGTGCGTGGGTGTACTCGCTGGGGTGGAATTTGAGGGATGAAGTGGACTGTATAAGGGATGAGGAGGGTTGGAAGGAGACGCAGTTCCACTAACCTGTTGTTGAGGGCCTGGCCTTCTTCCTTGAGTGTTATGGCTGGCGGTCTGGTCGACGCTGGATCCAGCTCGTAGGTGGTGGGCACTGCACGACACTACTTAGTTCACGAACAAAAATGTTAAAGTAAAGTAATCTTCCCTGGTCGGGCAATGATGGTTGTTTCTTCAGCACTTCCGAAAATGCGACTCGTGTAAGGTTTGAAAGCCATCGACTGAATGCCACTAGGCTAGGGAGCTGCGTCATGGAGAGGGGTGGGGAGAGGAAGCAGGTAACAATAATCGTCGGGAAGGTAACATTGGAAATGACGATGTATTGGTCTGAACACTATCCATAAATAAAAACGAGTTTTAACAAGAATTTGTGCGATTTTACTTAATCTATGGTACTTTTAAAAGCATTTAAAAAAGTTTGAATGTGTTTTTACGTTTTTACGTTTCAGATTTCACATTCCTCTTAAACTCACAAAAAAGTGGACCTACCATTCTGGTTTTCCCCCAGAAAATAGTTATGTTTTGTAGAAGTAAATTTTTGTGAAGCTTTATGGCTGTCGGTAAATCTGTAATTTCATTTTGAAAAAACAGAAATTTTAACGTTGGCCTCAGTTGGAGCCTTAATCATATTCTTAGCTTTCATTTTTATTTCTTCATACACCACAAAGCCCTGGGAGATAATATCGCCCTAAAAAAGGTAATGGTCATGTTTTTAAGATAATTTGCTTTCATTCTAATGACCGACTTTTTCAGGAGTCTATTCAACCACTGACTTTGTAGTTACGAAATCTCTGACGTCCCAGCTGTTTTTTTAAAGTTAATTACATGGGACACTTCTTTGAAATGTTTATTTAATTTTAATTTTACAGTAGTTTTTTTTGCATCAAAGCAAATGTGTGTTATTATAATAAAACAAAATAAAATAATAGTTCATGAAAAGTTTCAGACTTTCAGTTTACGCTTGAACTTTTCAGTGATCGAACGAATGCTACATCTTTTAAATGCCTTGAATAAATGTTTCAGATTTTTAATTACTTTCGAATAATTTCTGCAACATTATAATGAATTCAGGTCCTGACCTAATTTTTCTGTTTATCCAGGTAAACCGTTAAAAAAACAAATTATTCCACTGAAACCGCAGGCCGCCCTAGTACACTTATTCTATGTACAATCATTGTACACGAAGTTTAAAATAAATAAATATTTTATTTTTATATCCCTACAAGATGATGTAGATTTTTTTTTTCAAATTCAGGAATATGGATATTCGAGCTTTGGATAAAATCCAGATTTGTGTACAAGTATTCGAACACGCCCAAAATGTTGTAAATATTGTATGTTATTTATTGATTCCGCATTCCCTTTGGAACACTTCATAATGAATTAAATAAAACTATGTAATGTGGTTACTAATTTAATATGAAGATCACATGTACATCAATATTACATGTTGACCCCTACGGAAATCGAACCCGCGATCTCAATGAAATTTGAAATCACAAAAACAAGTCGTTTAAGTTAGATCGACTTTCAAAATGCAATTGCAATGCATTTCACTAGTGTAACTTAGCACCAGTGAAATGCATTACAAACCGCTTTCCAACATGTTTCGCTTGCATACTGACCTTATTCATAAATCATGCAAACGTTCCTCCCACCCCTTGGGACAAGGCCAGTTGCAGTTTCACCCTTCAACCCCTCCCCCAATGACGTTTAACACCCCTCTTTTTCGTATATAGGGTGTATTACTATTATTGAAATGGATATCTGAAGAGGTAATAAAATAACGTTTTCCCTTTTATCCGCATCTAATGGTGCATAGGGCACTGTATTAGTGCCAATCGCAATTTATATTGAACACTTATTGCATGAAGGCAAGATTATTTTTATGCTTTAGCGCCAGAGTAACGTACCACATATGAAATATTTTATGAGGAAGACCGCATTGAAATAAATCTTTCATATCGGCTCTGTCGGGAATCAAAACCGAGATCTCATACGTGGTAGCCTAACGCGTTTACTATGACTCGGATAGTGTTAAAAGCATGTGATTGGCAACTTAACCTTATTGCGTGAGGGGAGTTATATTGGAGGTCATTTGCAACAAATTAACCCTAATGTTTCACTTTATGAAACCAGCACCATCTTTTAGTATGTTATTAAACACGTTATTTTAACTGCAAATCCATCGGAGACTACGAGACTATGACTACGACGAGTTACGAAGGGCTTTTTTTTAAATAATATGATTTTTTGCAAAATTAGATTTTTTTAAAAATCACAAAGTAAAATATTTATGTTTAATAAGTCGATTATTACATTTCGCTATTCCTCCCAAAAAAAGAATTTCGTTCTTGTGCTGGGAAAGGGACTTATTTGAAGGGATTATTGAATTATTATGTAGGTTGTACAAAACGAAATTCATGGATATTTTCTATTGTTAAATAACTCATAAATTCTCGGCAACTTAATTAAAATCATCCTAAAAAAAAAATATAATCTCACAAATAAAACATCATATTATTACGCCTCCCCGACTGCAATTCTACTCAACAGAGACCTCACATTTGGAAGGGAATATGGATATCTATACCTTTTCAGGATTGATAACCTGTCATTCCCAAGAAACAATTAATTTAGGTTCTAGAACCTTTTTAGAACTAAAATTGTTACTTAAGTTGGCTGGGTTAAATGCCCACTAACTGAACTCAATTGCATCGACAATTTTTTCAATGGTCAACGCGAATTGCTTTAAATTATTCTGTCTCTATCCCCCATCATCATCATCATACCATATCCGCTCCCTATGTGAAGCATATGGACTCCACAAACTGCCTCCAGGCCAAGCGATTGGCCGCCAGCCCCAGTGCATCCTCCCAAGTCAAGTCCACGTCCCGCAAACGCAAACATCAGTGCTCTTAAAATAATACAAAGTTATGTACATTCGATCTGTGCAATGTCCAATGCTTCGAGACATCCTGTATTTTGTTCACCCCGAATTTTGAACTGCTCTAAACAGTATTTAGTATTCCATAGCAGGTTAAACTA